>CM055752.1:9824353-10005496 GCA_029465975.1 Dallia pectoralis | reverse complement strand
CTGACTTATGAACATTACATGATGATATTCCTGACTTCTGAACATTACATGATGATATTCCTGACTTCTGAACATTACATGATGATATTCCTGACTTCTGAACATTACATGATGATACATGATGATATTCCTGACTGCTGAACATTACATGATGATATTCCTGACTTCTGAACATTACATGATGATATTCCTGACTTCTGAACATTACATGATGATATTCCTGACTTCTGAACATTACATGATGATATTCCTGACTTCTGAACATTACATGATGATATTCCTGACTTCTGAACATTACATGATGATATTCCTGACTTCTGAACATTACATGATGATATTCCTGACTTCTGAACATTACATGATGATACATGATGATATTCCTGACTTCTGAACATTACATGATGATATTCCTGACTTCTGAACATTACATGATGATATTCCTGACTTCTGAACATTACATGATGATATTCCTGACTTATGAACATTACATGATGATATTCCTGACTGCTGAACATTACATGATGATATTCCTGACTTCTGAACATTACATTGTGTTCCTGACAAGGCGTCAGTTTGACCATAGTGGCACATGATTACGGGCAGTATGCTCTTAGTTGTGCATCTGAGGAGGTTAAGGTAAGGGACCACAGTGGTTGTGTGATGGGTTTACAACCCTGGGATCTGCATGGTGAGGCTTATCACAATGTACACAGCTTCTCTGACTGTCTAAGGGCCCTGCTCTATATTATATGTCTCTACGCTTCCAATTCAGCCATTCAGACCCAGTTCTTCCAGCTTTCTAATAAGCTTTTAGGCGACTGATGTCAAGCTGTAGTCGATGTGGGATGAAGCGGTGTGGAGCACATAGCGTCGTCTGTGACTCTTTTGGGGTGGTGTGCACATTGCAGGGGTTCCAGAGTGACTGGTGGGATGAAGGTCTGGTGTCCTTGACTAGCCAGTTAGCATCTATGTCTCGGGTGTGCTACTCAGTGGTAGTCCTTTAGCTCAGTCACCTCGACGTGTTGAGGTGAAGAAACGATGGTGGCCAATTTCAAACAGGACTTTCTTTATTGCAATCATGTTTTGTGTTGACTAAGCAGTTGTTGTTTTATGTTATGGTAGACGGTTTCAGTGTTGTTTGGATGCTTGCATCCACCGTTTCTGATTTATTGGTCAATGTAGGGCATGGGTTTCTAAACTAGGGGTTACAACCCAAAATGCGGCCTTGTAATTCTAAAACAGGAAAATAATATCATGTTATTGTGTTAATGCATGTAACTCATTTCAGCGAATTAGGTTGTTTTACAGTCAGCAGTTTGTTTTCTTAACTTGAATGTCTCCAGTAGTTCAGTGTTGTGTAATTCCTGATGTCTAGGCTTGGTCTTGAGGAAAATAAATGAAAATACTTTGTGATGTAAAAGTATTTTTTTTTTGCCTGCAATTTAAAATCGCATGCGACTTTCTCATATGGGTAAGACATTCTCAAATCGCTAATTTAACATTCTCGACCACAACCCAAAAAAAGTTACCTCGGGTTTCATCACCCAGAAAACATTGCCAATGAAGCTGACTAATCTGGTATCTGTCCGATGTTTTCTGTCTTTTGTAACTCGACTAGACACTACTCTCTTATGGTGTGTCGTTGTTCGGCATTAACATGCTTGGTCAGCTCATCTTTGGCGTCATCTCACACCCACTCGCCACATCCATCTCCCCAACTCGATCCTCCTCTTCCCGTTGTCTCTGCCAGAATCCCATTTTTCTCTATCCGCTCTCTATCCCGTCACACTTTCCCACTCGCCTCTTCCCTGTACTCTCCTCGATTCCCAATCCATATGTTCCCCTTTCTTTGATTCTGTGGTTTATGCAACACTGCTCTCCTGTGTGTTGTGGTCATTATACAACATCTCATACTTCACTGGAATACTAATGGAGATGATTCAGCAGACAGAGGACAGATGTGAAACAGAACATATAACCCTAATATAGATGAGTCAGCAGATAGAGGACAGATGTGAAGCAGAACATATAACCCTAATATAGATGAGTCAGCAGACAGATGTGAAGCAGAACATATAACCCTAATATAGATGAGTCAGCAGATAGAGGACAGATGTGAAGCAGAACATATAACCCTAATATAGATGAGTCAGCAGATAGAGGACAGATGTGAAGCAGAACATATAACCCTAATATAGATGAGTCAGCAGATAGAGGACAGATGTGAAGCAGAACATATAACCCTAATATAGATGAGTCAGCAGATAGAGGACAGATGTGAAGCAGAACATATAACCCTAATATAGGTGAGTCAGCAGATAGAGGACAGATGTGAAGCAGAACATATAACCCTAATATAGATGAGTCAGCAGATAGAGGACAGATGTGAAGCAGAACATATAACCCTAATATAGATGAGTCAGAAGATAGAGGACAGATGTGAAGCAGAACATATAACCCTAATATAGATGAGTCAGCAGATAGAGGACAGATGTGAAGCAGAACATATAACCCTAATATAGATGAGTCAGCAGATAGAGGACAGATGTGAAGCAGAACATATAACCCTAATATAGATGAGTCAGCGGACAGATGTGAAGCAGAACATATAACCTAATATAGATGAGTCAGTAGATAGAGGACAGATGTGAAGCAGAACATATAACCCTAATATAGATGAGTCAGTAGATAGAGGACAGATGTGAAGCAGAACATATAACCCTAATATAGATGAGTCAGCAGATAGAGGACAGATGTGAAGCAGAACATATAACCCTAATATAGATGAGACAGCAGACAGATGTGAAGCAGAACATATAACCCTAATATAGATGAGTCAGCAGACAGATGTGAAGCAGAACATATAACCCTAATATAGATGAGCCAGCAGACAGATGTGAAGCAGAACATATAACCCTAATATAGATGAGCCAGCAGACAGATGTGAAGCAGAACATATAACCATAATATAGATGAGTCAGTAGATAGAGGACAGATGTGAAGCAGAACATATAACCCTAATATAGATGAGTCAGTAGATAGAGGACAGATGTGAAGCAGAACATATAACCCTAATATAGATGAGTCAGCAGATAGAGGACAGATGTGAAGCAGAACATATAACCCTAATATAGATGAGTCAGCAGATAGAGGACAGATGTGAAACAGAACATATAACCCTAATATAGATGAGTCAGCAGATAGAGGACAGATGTGAAGCAGAACATATAACCCTAATATAGATGAGTCAGCAGATAGAGGACAGATGTGAAGCAGAACATATAACCCTAATATAGATGAGTCAGCAGATAGAGGACAGATGTGAAGCAGAACATATAACCCTAATATAGATGAGCCAGCAGACAGATGTGAAGCAGAACATATAACCCTAATATAGATGAGCCAGCAGACAGATGTGAAGCAGAACATATAACCCTAATATAGATGAGTCAGCAGACAGATGTGAAGCAGAACATATAACCCTAATATAGATGAGTCAGTAGATAGAGGACAGATGTGAAGCAGAACATATAACCCTAATATAGATGAGTCAGCAGACAGATGTGAAGCAGAACATATAACCCTAATATAGATGAGTCAGCAGACAGATGTGAAGCAGAACATATAACCCTAATATAGATGAGTCAGTAGATAGAGGACAGATGTGAAGCAGAACATATAACCCTAATATAGATGAGTCAGCAGATAGAGGACAGATGTGAAGCAGAACATATAACCCTAATATAGGTGAGTAAGCAGACAGATGTGAAGCAGAACATATAACCCTAATATAGATGAGCCAGCAGATAGAGGACAGATGTGAAGCAGAACATATAACCCTAATATAGATGAGTCAGCAGACAGATGTGAAGCAGAACATATAACCCTAATATAGATGAGTCAGTAGATAGAGGACAGATGTGAAGCAGAACATATAACCCTAATATAGATGAGTCAGAAGATAGAGGACAGATGTGAAGCAGAACATATAACCCTAATATAGATGAGTCAGCAGATAGAGGACAGATGTGAAGCAGAACATATAACCCTAATATAGATGAGTCAGCAGATAGAGGACAGATGTGAAGCAGAACATATAACCCTAATATAGATGAGTCAGCAGATAGAGGACAGATGTGAAACAGAACATATAACCCTAATATAGATGAGTCAGCAGATAGAGGACAGATGTGAAGCAGAACATATAACCCTAATATAGATGAGTCAGCAGATAGAGGACAGATGTGAAGCAGAACATATAACCCTAATATAGATGAGTCAGCAGATAGAGGACAGATGTGAAGCAGAACATATAACCCTAATATAGATGAGCCAGCAGACAGATGTGAAGCAGAACATATAACCCTAATATAGATGAGCCAGCAGACAGATGTGAAGCAGAACATATAACCCTAATATAGATGAGTCAGCAGACAGATGTGAAGCAGAACATATAACCCTAATATAGATGAGTCAGTAGATAGAGGACAGATGTGAAGCAGAACATATAACCCTAATATAGATGAGTCAGCAGACAGATGTGAAGCAGAACATATAACCCTAATATAGATGAGTCAGCAGACAGATGTGAAGCAGAACATATAACCCTAATATAGATGAGTCAGTAGATAGAGGACAGATGTGAAGCAGAACATATAACCCTAATATAGATGAGTCAGCAGATAGAGGACAGATGTGAAGCAGAACATATAACCCTAATATAGGTGAGTAAGCAGACAGATGTGAAGCAGAACATATAACCCTAATATAGATGAGCCAGCAGATAGAGGACAGATGTGAAGCAGAACATATAACCCTAATATAGATGAGTCAGCAGACAGATGTGAAGCAGAACATATAACCTAATATAGATGAGTCAGTAGATAGAGGACAGATGTGAAGCAGAACATATAACCCTAATATAGATGAGTCAGCAGATAGAGGACAGATGTGAAGCAGAACATATAACCCTAATATAGATGAGTCAGTAGATAGAGGACAGATGTAAAGCAGAACATATAACCTAATATAGATGAGCCAGCAGACAGATGTGAAGCAGAACATATAACCCTAATATAGATGAGTCAGCAGATAGAGAACAGATGTGAAGCAGAACATATAACCCTAATATAGATGAGTCAGCAGATAGAGGACAGATGTGAAGCAGAACATATAGCCCTAATATAGATGAGTCAGCAGATAGAGGACAGATGTGAAGCAGACATATAACCCTAATATAGATGAGTCAGCAGACAGATGTGAAGCAGAACATATAACCCTAATATAGATGAGTCAGACAGATGTGAAGCAGAACATATAACCCTAATATAGATGAGCCAGACAGATGTGAAGCAGAACATATAACCCTAATATAGATGAGTCATAGATAGAGGACAGATGTGAAGCAGAACATATAACCCTAATATAGATGAGTCAGTAGATAGAGGACAGATGTGAAGCAGAACATATAACCCTAATATAGATGAGTCAGCAGATAGAGGACAGATGTGAAGCAGAACATATAACCCTAATATAGATGAGTCAGCAGATAGAGGACAGATGTGAAGCAGAACATATAACCCTAATATAGGTGAGTCAGCAGATAGAGGACAGATGTGAAGCAGAACATATAACCCTAATATAGATGAGTCAGCAGATAGAGGACAGATGTGAAGCAGAACATATAACCCTAATATAGATGAGTCAGAAGATAGAGGACAGATGTGAAGCAGAACATATAACCCTAATATAGATGAGTCAGCAGATAGAGGACAGATGTGAAGCAGAACATATAACCCTAATATAGATGAGTCAGCAGATAGAGGACAGATGTGAAGCAGAACATATAACCCTAATATAGATGAGTCAGCAGATAGAGGACAGATGTGAAGCAGAACATATAACCCTAATATAGATGAGTCAGTAGATAGAGGACAGATGTGAAGCAGAACATATAACCCTAATATAGATGAGTCAGTAGATAGAGGACAGATGTGAAGCAGAACATATAACCCTAATATAGATGAGTCAGCAGATAGAGGACAGATGTGAAGCAGAACATATAACCCTAATATAGATGAGCCAGCAGACAGATGTGAAGCAGAACATATAACCCTAATATAGATGAGTCAGCAGACAGATGTGAAGCAGAACATATAACCCTAATATAGATGAGCCAGCAGACAGATGTGAAGCAGAACATATAACCCTAATATAGATGAGCCAGCAGACAGATGTGAAGCAGAACATATAACCATAATATAGATGAGTCAGTAGATAGAGGACAGATGTGAAGCAGAACATATAACCCTAATATAGATGAGTCAGTAGATAGAGGACAGATGTGAAGCAGAACATATAACCCTAATATAGATGAGTCAGCAGATAGAGGACAGATGTGAAGCAGAACATATAACCCTAATATAGATGAGTCAGCAGATAGAGGACAGATGTGAAACAGAACATATAACCCTAATATAGATGAGTCAGCAGATAGAGGACAGATGTGAAGCAGAACATATAACCCTAATATAGATGAGTCAGCAGATAGAGGACAGATGTGAAGCAGAACATATAACCCTAATATAGATGAGTCAGCAGATAGAGGACAGATGTGAAGCAGAACATATAACCCTAATATAGATGAGCCAGCAGACAGATGTGAAGCAGAACATATAACCCTAATATAGATGAGCCAGCAGACAGATGTGAAGCAGAACATATAACCCTAATATAGATGAGTCAGCAGACAGATGTGAAGCAGAACATATAACCCTAATATAGATGAGTCAGTAGATAGAGGACAGATGTGAAGCAGAACATATAACCCTAATATAGATGAGTCAGCAGACAGATGTGAAGCAGAACATATAACCCTAATATAGATGAGTCAGCAGACAGATGTGAAGCAGAACATATAACCCTAATATAGATGAGTCAGTAGATAGAGGACAGATGTGAAGCAGAACATATAACCCTAATATAGATGAGTCAGCAGATAGAGGACAGATGTGAAGCAGAACATATAACCCTAATATAGGTGAGTAAGCAGACAGATGTGAAGCAGAACATATAACCCTAATATAGATGAGCCAGCAGATAGAGGACAGATGTGAAGCAGAACATATAACCCTAATATAGATGAGTCAGCAGACAGATGTGAAGCAGAACATATAACCCTAATATAGATGAGTCAGTAGATAGAGGACAGATGTGAAGCAGAACATATAACCCTAATATAGATGAGTCAGAAGATAGAGGACAGATGTGAAGCAGAACATATAACCCTAATATAGATGAGTCAGCAGATAGAGGACAGATGTGAAGCAGAACATATAACCCTAATATAGATGAGTCAGCAGATAGAGGACAGATGTGAAGCAGAACATATAACCCTAATATAGATGAGTCAGCAGATAGAGGACAGATGTGAAACAGAACATATAACCCTAATATAGATGAGTCAGCAGATAGAGGACAGATGTGAAGCAGAACATATAACCCTAATATAGATGAGTCAGCAGATAGAGGACAGATGTGAAGCAGAACATATAACCCTAATATAGATGAGTCAGCAGATAGAGGACAGATGTGAAGCAGAACATATAACCCTAATATAGATGAGCCAGCAGACAGATGTGAAGCAGAACATATAACCCTAATATAGATGAGCCAGCAGACAGATGTGAAGCAGAACATATAACCCTAATATAGATGAGTCAGCAGACAGATGTGAAGCAGAACATATAACCCTAATATAGATGAGTCAGTAGATAGAGGACAGATGTGAAGCAGAACATATAACCCTAATATAGATGAGTCAGCAGACAGATGTGAAGCAGAACATATAACCCTAATATAGATGAGTCAGCAGACAGATGTGAAGCAGAACATATAACCCTAATATAGATGAGTCAGTAGATAGAGGACAGATGTGAAGCAGAACATATAACCCTAATATAGATGAGTCAGCAGATAGAGGACAGATGTGAAGCAGAACATATAACCCTAATATAGGTGAGTAAGCAGACAGATGTGAAGCAGAACATATAACCCTAATATAGATGAGCCAGCAGATAGAGGACAGATGTGAAGCAGAACATATAACCCTAATATAGATGAGTCAGCAGACAGATGTGAAGCAGAACATATAACCCTAATATAGATGAGTCAGTAGATAGAGGACAGATGTGAAGCAGAACATATAACCCTAATATAGATGAGTCAGCAGATAGAGGACAGATGTGAAGCAGAACATATAACCCTAATATAGATGAGTCAGTAGATAGAGGACAGATGTAAAGCAGAACATATAACCCTAATATAGATGAGCCAGCAGACAGATGTGAAGCAGAACATATAACCCTAATATAGATGAGTCAGCAGATAGAGAACAGATGTGAAGCAGAACATATAACCCTAATATAGATGAGTCAGCAGATAGAGGACAGATGTGAAGCAGAACATATAGCCCTAATATAGATGAGTCAGCAGATAGAGGACAGATGTGAAGCAGACATATAACCCTAATATAGATGAGTCAGCAGACAGATGTGAAGCAGAACATATAACCCTAATATAGATGAGTCAGCAGATAGAGGACAGATGTGAAGCAGAACATATAACCCTAATATAGATGAGCCAGCAGACAGATGTGAAGCAGAACATATAACCCTAATATAGATGAGTCAGTAGATAGAGGACAGATGTGAAGCAGAACATATAACCCTAATATAGATGAGTCAGTAGATAGAGGACAGATGTGAAGCAGAACATATAACCCTAATATAGATGAGTCAGTAGATAGAGGACAGATGTGAAGCAGAACATATAACCCTAATATAGATGAGTCAGCAGATAGAGGACAGATGTGAAGCAGAACATATAACCCTAATATAGATGAGTCAGCAGATAGAGGACAGATGTGAAGCAGAACATATAACCCTAATATAGATGAGTCAGTAGATAGAGGACAGATGTAAAGTAGAACATATAACCCTAATATAGATGAGTCGACAGATAGAGGACAGATGTGAAGCAGAACATATAGCCCTAATATAGGTGAGTAAGCAGACATATGTGAAGCAGAACATTTAACCCTAATAAAGCTATTATGGT
Organism: Dallia pectoralis; assembly: GCA_029465975.1. Lineage (NCBI taxonomy): Eukaryota > Metazoa > Chordata > Actinopteri > Esociformes > Umbridae > Dallia > Dallia pectoralis. The sequence continues at coordinate 9,996,379 of CM055752.1, read as the reverse complement.
TTACAGGTTAGGTTTAGCCATATTAAACATTGAGGCTAGAACTGGAGTTAAGGTTAAATTTAGACTTATCTTCAGAGGCTAGTGGAAATAGGATTCAAAATTGAAATTTTTTGTTGTGTTCCCCCAGGGATAGACATTTCATAAACTGCGTATCCCTCTTTTGCATCCCCCAGATATTTTCAGCAAAATGAAAACCCAAACACTGGCTTAAAGTAGCCGTAGAAACATTTAATATAGGCCAGTATTATAAAAGGAAGCTTTAAGATAAAAACTACAAAATAACTTAGAATGTGCAACGTTGGTACCAGACAGAAGGCTATACGCAGATCAAAGTGGCTCTGTCCTTGTAGATATTGCAGATGTGACATAAGTGCCTGGCTGAGGACCTACGCCGCTGTAGGAGGTAAGGTCGTACACCATGAATAGAGCATTATATAAAACATTACAATTAATGATATACATAGGTAAGACACTCAACTCAGAAAGTGGCATGGAACCTTTCTCTCTACTTGGACGACTTTGCAGTCCTGTTTCATAGCAGCCTTCCTTTACACTACTGACAGCAAGATTGCTCACAGCTGGAGAAAAGACAACGAAAGAACCGAAAGGCTTTCGTAGCAACGCTAATTGTCTGCCTAGCAAAGGAAACTAGTCCTACCTCAAGGCAGCCACTGATTAGTAAAACAATGACAACCGGTTCAGGTTCCTAGTTTATTTGTCATCAATCAGCAGGCAGCAAGTAATCTCCACTCTGCTGTTCACAGTTCAGTTAGACTATTGGAAAAATAGGCAGCTTCATTCGTTTGATATTATGTGATTATACCGTGACTAGACAGCAATTATCGTGTCTACCCATAGATTTAGGTCAAAATTGAATCTGCCTCTTAGAAACATTGACTCAAGTGACTGACCAAAATGATGTTAACATGCAGCCAGAAAATGTAGCTGATATATTACATCAACCTGTCTACAGGGCAAACAACTAAGGAAGAACAGCTCCCACTAGTGATACTGTCAACACATTATCTTATATAAAGGTTTAATAGACAGAGACAAATTAATGCAAGATATCTGCTCCATTTATTTTGCTGCATGTTGGCAAGATGTTGGGAAATCAAAACAAAGACTATTGACCCACTGAGCATTTCTGAAGTCTCCCCGAAGTAGTGAAAATAACTATTATTTTTCCCACTGCAGTAACAGGAAAAAGAAACTAAAGCAGGTTTGCAGTAGGATATTGACTGTGCTTACCCCGCTTCAGAAAAACTATGCAAATGTCAAGCACACAGATACCATGAAATAAAACAATGCTTTTAGGTGTATGGTAAGAGTTATGGTAGGGGTATGGTAAGAGTTATGGTAGGGGTATGGTAAGAGTTATGGTAGGGGTATGGTAAGAGTTATGGTTAGGGGTATGGTAAGAGTTATGGTTAGGTGTATGGTAAGAGTTATGGTAGGGGTATGGTAAGAGTTATGGTAGGGGTATGGTAAGAGTTATGGTAGGGGTATGGTAAGAGTTATGGTAGGGGTATGGTAAGAGTTATGGTAGGGGTATGGTAAGAGTTATGGTTAGGTGTATGGTAAGAGTTATGGTAGGGGCATGGTAAGAGTTATGGTAGGGGTATGGTAAGAGTTATGGTAGGGGTATGGTAAGAGTTATGGTAGGGGTATGGTAAGAGTTATGGTTAGGTGTATGGTAAGAGTTATGGTTAGGTGTATGGTAAGAGTTATGGTAGGGGTATGGTAAGAGTTATGGTAGGGGTATGGTAAGAGTTATGGTAGGGGTATGGTAAGAGTTATGGTAGGGGTATGGTAAGAGTTATGGTAGGGGTATGGTAAGAGTTATGGTTAGGTGTATGGTAAGAGTTATGGTTAGGTGTATGGTAAGAGTTATGGTAGGGGCATGGTAAGAGTTATGGTAGGGGTATGGTAAGAGTTATGGTAGGGGTATTGTAAGAGTTATGGTAGGGGTATGGTAAGAGTTATGGTAGGGGTATGGTAAGAGTTATGGTAGGGGTATGGTAAGAGTTATGGTTAGGTGTATGGTAAGAGTTATGGTAGGGGCATGGTAAGAGTTATGGTAGGGGTATGGTAAGAGTTATGGTAGGGGTATGGTAAGAGTTATGGTAGGGGTATGGTAAGAGTTATGGTAGGGGTATGGTAAGAGTTATGGTTAGGTGTATGGTAAGAGTTATGGTAGGGGCATGGTAAGAGTTATGGTAGGGGTATGGTAAGAGTTATGGTAGGGGTATTGTAAGAGTTATGGTAGGGGTATGGTAAGAGTTATGGTAGGGGTATGGTAAGAGTTATGGTAGGGGTATGGTAAGAGTTATGGTAGGGGTATGGTAAGAGTTATGGTAGGGGTATGGTAAGAGTTATGGTTAGGTGTATGGTAAGAGTTATGGTAGGGGCATGGTAAGAGTTATGGTAGGGGTATGGTAAGAGTTATGGTAGGGGTATGGTAAGAGTTATGGTAGGGGTATGGTAAGAGTTATGGTTAGGTGTATGGTAAGAGTTATGGTAGGGGTATGGTAAGAGTTATGGTAGGGGTATGGTAAGAGTTATGGTAGGGGTATGGTAAGAGTTATGGTAGGGGTATGGTAAGAGTTATGGTAGGGGTATGGTAAGAGTTATGGTAGGGGTATTGTAAGAGTTATGGTAGGGGTATGGTAAGAGTTATGGTAGGGGTATGGTAAGAGTTATGGTAGGGGTATGGTAAGAGTTATGGTTAGGTGTATGGTAAGAGTTATGGTAGGGGCATGGTAAGAGTTATGGTAGGGGTATGGTAAGAGTTATGGTAGGGGTATGGTAAGAGTTATGGTAGGGGTATGGTAAGAGTTATGGTAGGGGTATGGTAAGAGTTATGGTTAGGTGTATGGTAAGAGTTATGGTAGGGGCATGGTAAGAGTTATGGTAGGGGTATGGTAAGAGTTATGGTAGGGGTATTGTAAGAGTTATGGTAGGGGTATGGTAAGAGTTATGGTAGGGGTATGGTAAGAGTTATGGTAGGGGTATGGTAAGAGTTATGGTAGGGGTATGGTAAGAGTTATGGTAGGGGTATGGTAAGAGTTATGGTTAGGTGTATGGTAAGAGTTATGGTAGGGGCATGGTAAGAGTTATGGTAGGGGTATGGTAAGAGTTATGGTAGGGGTATGGTAAGAGTTATGGTAGGGGTATTATAAGAGTTATGGTTAGGTGTATGGTAAGAGTTATGGTAGGGGTATGGTAAGAGTTATGGTAGGGGTATGGTAAGAGTTATGGTAGGGGTATGGTAAGAGTTATGGTAGGGGTATGGTAAGAGTTATGGTAGGTGTATGGTAAGAGTTATGGTAGGGGTATGGTAAGAGTTATGGTAGGGGTATGGTAAGAGTTATGGTAGGGGTATGGTAAGAGTTATGGTAGGGGTATGGTAAGAGTTATGGTTAGGTGTATGGTAAGAGGTATGGTAGCTATTTTTATGTGCCCTGTTTGTCACTCAGAATCACATTGCAATCGTTCAGGAAAGACTTTGTCTTACATTTTATTGTACTTTATTAATATGCGTTTTACAAGACACATAACAGCCATCACACATTTTCCATAATATGGTTACGGATTAAAAACCGCAGCAGGAATTGCATGTTAATATAAACAACAAAAACAATTAAAGTGTATATATATATATATCAAATTCACTTAATTCTCTCATCCTTCATTATGCAGAAGATATTTAAAAAACAATGTCTGATCTGTACTTGCTAAGCATCTTATTCAATCTGTATACACCTACCTATGGCCTTTATATTTCTATAACTATCACCACTTGTGATGTTATTTACTGACCTGATCTCATTGCTTTTTTTCCATTACCATTGTAGCTTATATTTTATTGTGAGTTGTCTGTAGCTCTTTGTTGTCTGGCACTGGTACGCCTTTGTTTAGGTTGTAAATGAAAACTGGTTATCACGCCTGGTGTAATGAAGGTATAACAAATAAAACAACAATAGTCCGAACACCATTTGCTACAGCAAAAAAGAATGTAGCATAAATGCCCTGTAAATGTCTGCAATGTGCCACCATTCCGTTAGGATTAAACCCAACGATCACTGCTGGGTGAATATATTGTGTTGCCCAATATGTTTTCCAGTCACATGGACCATGATGTGCACGGTCTGGGTTTAGACGTCAATAGTGCGCTTCTGGCCCCAAGTAGCAGACATGGACTGAACATTTACCAGTGAAGATATTGATATCACACACATAGATAAACTAGCTAGATAGATTTGCTAGCTAAAGGTACCTTGTCTGACAACAAAAGGTTTGCATAGTTTTCTTGTAATTGTAAGCTGCCCGAAGATATGAACGACTGTTATCGCAAACCAGGTAGGAGGTAAATGCCTTATGACACTTCTTAAAATATCACCTCAAATTATATATTTGTGTTAATCATAAGTTGTAAAATGTATAGCCTGAAAACATGCTCTGTCCTGTTTTTTTTTCATCAAAAAATTATATTCTAGGCCCAAATTCGAGCTCAGTCCCTTCAATTGAAGCAAATGTGCTAAAATAGTTTTGAGTAAGACTTTTAATTTGTAGACATAAGTACACTTTGTGTATGACATCTGCAAACAATACAAAATTAACTAATTTCATGCTGCAGGATTACTGGAAATCTGAATGCAATAAAACAAGTCTGAATTCAGTCTATCATAGGAGTAAAATTATTATTATTGCCAAATACAGTATATTTCTTGTAGTAAGTATAAAACATTTTAACAGGCCTCACATAAATATTAGACACTTAAAGTGGCAATCAGCAGTTGAAATATTGCAGTTGATACTGTATAAGAGCAAGATATATACCCAGGAAATCTTGAATATGCGTACATTAAATGCTTTATAACATTACTTATACTGGCGTAACCCATAAAAAATATTGATAACATTGTTTACAAACAATATAAACCACATATGTCAAACTGGTCTTTGAGAGGGCCAAGTGTTGGCTGGTTTTCACTTTTTACCTTGTACTTAATTGATTAAATAAGTCACTAATTATTTAGGATATCCCCTCACATGGCTGGTATTAGGCACCAGTTGAAAGGAAATAAACTGCACTACACGAGGCCCTCCGTGGTTTGACAACAGTCATGTCAACAAACACAATAACCAAACCCGTTTTCAGATAATGGATGGCCCGGCCATTAATCCATAACTCCGTCCATGAATTTGAGAGTGGTTATATTTCTCTAGCTATTTTTATCTCTAAGCTTTTTACCAAAACAGTGGCTTGTATGTTGGTATGTTATTTTCTACCCCAGAGTGCCGCTTTAAGAGATTGAGTCACTACAGAATTTGCAGTGAGCCATCAAGTATTTTCAACAATAAATAAAGACATGGCCACCTTGGCAAACCCATTTCACCCTTGACTCTTAACCTTGACTAATGGTTTTCTGTAGTCAAATGTAAACAGGCAGCCTTTATGAGCAGTTTTACCCAAATTTCCCAGAATTCCATAAATAGTGGGCCATAAAACAACAACAAAAAATGTGTTGAAAGGAAATCATTCGATAGTCTGGTTGAACACCTGTTTAAAAATTCCTAAATCAGATTTTATTCACTGAGATCCCTGACCAGATATTTGTATTTTTCCCTCCTTAAAATTATTTAAATCAGTTATAGTGTGTTACTTGTCATACTCATTAGATGCAATATAATAATAAATACAGCACTGACCATAATATCTATTCAACAAACATAAGGAATAGCAGTATTTTGATAAGATAAAAAGACAGGTGTTGACATAACTGTCTCACAGTTTGGTCTATTCTAATATTTACAATGCTCAGGAGCAAAGAAAAGTTTGGCAATTATAGGCAACCTACAGAAGAGCCTAATATATATAGTGCCTGCAGCGTGCAATGAAAAACACATCCTACAGCTAATAGAAGACAGTTCCTACCCTATTTTAACAGTCAGTACTATAAATTGGGCAGATTTTGGTTGTTGGTTTTTATATATAAATACCATTGCTTATATTTGTGCATCATGTTTCCCGGTTGCTACTGTATGCACCATAGTGTACAAAAAAGTATCCTCCCATCTCTATATCTTAACACCCAGTGTGTTGCTTCACAAGAGTACAAAACAAGGTTTATACTAGAAACACATCAATGTGGTGCAGGAAGAAGCCTATGTACTCACAAGCCCCTCAGTGTGTGTGTGGTACAAGGCAAACACAATGGAAGAACTGCGAGCTAACAACCCCCTATAAATCCCTTTCCCTGTCCAATATCTATTCTTTCCTCTCTTAATCTTCTCTGTATATGATTATAGAGGGGCCACCGTTGGTCACGCTGTCCTGTTATTAACGTATTCATTGGTTTCTCCTCTGGCCCCAATATGAATAAATAAACACTTCACATATCCTTCCTCACAGAGCCTTGGCAAGAGGACTTTAGACAATAGAGGCAGCCAATTACTGCACAACGCAGGGACTAAAGACCTGGTAAACACGTTCAAATGTGCACATCCGTATCACTGATGTTGTTCATGCCGTGGTCCACAACACCACCCCTTAATATGCTTTTTAAATGTGTGTAACTTTAAGCACTGCTTTTTACTAAGCACTGTTTCTCCAGCAATAACTTCTTTCCCCGGGCTTCCTGGCCAGTAATGAGATAAGGTGTGACCGGCGCTAGACGATATACATGTTTTTGTCTGTAATCGCGTGTCCACGTATATGTGTAGGAGACAGCCACTCTGCACAACTCGTTGTGTCCATCTCTCCTTACACCACTGCCTGGCCTTCTGACTGTTTATTCATGCCTCCACTTTACTGTTGGACAGGATCTAGAACTTGTTCACCATGAAAGTGGCGCACGTCAGAATCTACGTGTTCTTGTTTTGTGAGGCGTAAAGTTTGTCCCTTACAGTGGCCCGTACTTGGCTTCATATCGCGACATGATGCTCTTGCAGCGACCAAAGTCCTTTCGCAGCTCTGCAACTTGCTGCCTCAGTGCAGCGTTTTCCCTCTCCAAAAACGAAGCGCGCACTGTGATCTGGTTCTCCTTGAGCCTCCGGGCGTCACGTGAACGCTTGGCCGCGACGTTATTCTTCTTCCTCCTAGACCAGTATTTATCGTCCTGTGAGCACGGGACACATAGGAAAAAAACAGGAACCAATGGAGGATTTAAATACAAAACAATTTTTTTTCTGAAATAATGCGTTCCCCTGGTGGGATAATGTGATTATGTGATAATGTGATTATGTTATAATGTGATAATGTGATAGACTAAACTGTTCTTGTTTTGCGATGGAATCACGATGCGTCTATTGGCTATTGGCCCGACCCTATAACAAACCCTCATTAACCAATGATTTTATAACAAACCCTCATTAACCAATGATTTTATAACAAACCCTCATTAACCAATGATTTTATAACAAACCCTCATTAACCAATGATTTTATAACAAACCCTCATTAACCAATGATTTTATAACAAACCCTCATTAACCAATGATTTTATAACAAACCCTCATTAACCAATGATTTTATAACAAACCCTCATTAACCAATGATTTTATAACAAACCCTCATTAACCAATGATTTTATAACAAACCCTCATCAACCAATGATTTTATAACAAACCCTCATCAACCAATGATTTTATAACAAACGCTCATCAACCAATAATTTCGTAACACACACATGTTTATGATCCTCCAATATAATAGCCTGCGCCGTAGTTTAAACCCTCGTCGTCGGTCATCTTACCTTCTGCTCAGTGGGCACAAAGACTTTCTTGGCCTTCTTGATCATGGGCTGCGGTTTGAGATCCTCATCAGAGAACTTGTGTTTGCGTGGGTTGAAGAGCTCCCCCCCGGGCACGCTGGACAGCACCAGGTCCGTGGGGTCAGGCTGGAAGTTGACGTCTACCTCAATATCCTCTGGGTGGATGGGAGTGGGTGTGAGTCGTTCTGCAGACTCGCCCTCTAGAGGGAGACAAAGTGAGTTTAATTATCCTTATTTGTCTATGGACAAATCTTACTTACTTTAAATTTGTTTGTCTTTTAGGTATGTCTTTGTAATTTTAAAGATTTGTAGTTCATAAAAACACACATCTATTTGCTAGATTCTTTGATTGGACACATTAAGGTTATCCCTATATCAATACTGTTATTCGATTTTTTAAATATTTGCATTGAAATCTGCAGCCCAAGTGGAAACCTAGTTGCATGTTGGCTTGGCTTTTTTACCTTTTTTCCTTTGATTCACCTCAATCTGTGCTGATTCCTCCCCAGACTCAGCACTTTCATCATCTCCCTCTTCTTTGTCGTCCTTCTCTTGTTTAGCTGGCTGAAGAGTGAGTGTGACTGTCTCAGGGTCAGAAGTGGAAGGGTCGATGGCAGATGGGGAAGGGGTTCTGGTCCCCTTGTTTTCTTCCTGGGCCAGACTCTTTTGCAGCTCCTCCTCCAGGCTGACAGGGATGCCGTTCTCCAGCAGGAACTCATCCAGGTCCATGTACTCCAAATGGAAGGTTTCCCCGTCGTACGGGATTGTCTTGTCCCATATGGCAGGGGTAAGAGAAGCAGAAACCCCCCCACAGCCTGAACCCGCACTCCCGCCACTGGCAGCTCCAGCCTCGCCGCCGTTATCCACAGAGGACAACTTCTTCTTCTCCAATTCTGTGGAGATGACAGGGCAGACATAACGAGTCTGATGGTCATGACCATGTGTGAATACAAATATAAAACGGTAATTACAGATCTATTTTGAAATGTCATGAAAAATGATTGAAAAGTGGTGAAATGGGAACTGAAAAAGGAATTATGAATCCGTGCACTAAAGACACATATTTCTTTACTTTCACAAGCAAGTAGCTGGCTTATTCATATTGTATTTCAAATTGTTTGTCTGAAGGATTCTAGGACGAGCAAGGGAGGTGTGAGAACTTGTTATTTTACCACTCAATCAGTGTCATGCCTCAGGGGAAAATGACAAAGCACTCAATGTACAAAGTGTTGCCTTCCCTATTAACCATTCCCTAACGGAACACATTTAAACATTTCTTGTTCTAGTCCTCGATTATCGAACAGTAATAAACGTTATAACATTATAATGTGTGTGTGTGTGTGTGTGGTACATAAAGGTGCATTTTCAACACTCGGAGAAGTTAACTCTCATCAGATGTGCAGCTCCCATAAATAAAGACAGGATCTCTCAGTTCACCACCACACTCGTACCTTCGTCGCCTTCCAGAATATTAGGTGGGGGAATGTCCATGATCTGCTTCAAAACAAACGTGCACGACTCCTGTGCACCCGACATGGGCTCCATAACATCCGTGCGTGTGTTCTTCTCAGACATTTTTGTGGTCAATTATGGCGGACAAACGAAGTGAAAGACAGGCAGAAGTGGTTCCTTTCGTTTTTAGTCGCTGTCGCTTAGAGACCAGTTTGACAAATGTGGAAAAACAACAGCAGCACGGATCCCATTGCTGTTCAATTATTCATGAGCTACAGGCCACGCCCCCTCATGTAATACTCGTCGCGGATTGGTCAGCCATGTAGCTGTAGCTGACATAGAAAACTAGTGGCCAGCTCTAGTCAAAGCAGGAAGTAGAACAGCTCGGGAGCACATTGGCTATAAGCAAAGACCTCATTCATGTCTGAACTGTACAATAAAGACAATGGGACGTATACTTATTGTATACAGACAGTATAGCGAACCCTACAAATATATGGGTACTTTAAATCTGGGACTGGAAGAGTGGATTTCTGGGTGCTTTCTGAAATTGTTCCTGCTATATATCAAATGTTAGGTTATGCTTGAGAGACATTGATATGTAATTCTTAGTGTCCTGTACAATGCAGGATGACGGGATATACTGTATGTATACACACATCAGTCCAATACAACACCATGCAGTGGCACTGCAAAACACGTGTGTTCCACCGTACACGTGCGGCGTGGTTATGTGGCACGTGCACAACACCAGGCTGTGGGCTGAACCTGGCGCGCGCGCGCAGCTACGAGCTGCTGTGGTGGTCGTTTCATTGAATATACTACCATTTCGAATAATGCTGCTACACGTTTACGACGTGTTTTTACAATATTTCAACAATATATAAATTATTCAGCGTATTGCACATTGCAAATTATATTATTTTCATTTTCGCAAATTTACGCACTCTCACAATACGGTTGTGTGTGTGGTGTGTGTGTGTGTGTGTTTTTATCAGGGTGTTCAGGAACACGATGTACTGAACACATTAAAATCGCTGCCACACACCAGACGCGACAAACAACAGTAAGTTACTGCAATTTACGTAATTAACACAATAGTTGTAACAAATATGTAATATAATATATTACTGTACATACCTGGCACACTATATATTTGCTTATTTTCTGTATTTATTTAGGCCCAAGGTCAATGGCATATTTTCTACACAGACAGTGGTTCTTGTTTTGATGCAATTAAAGCCCATTCAATTATTTTCAACTCTTCAATTACTACTTGATTCACTAACAGTACATCATCAGCACTTTACAGAGTGAACTTGTATATTTTGGTCCATGCTGACTCAACATCATTCTTACAGTCCCTGCAGTTTCTTCAGCCACAATTTAATTTGGCAAACCTCCCATTCTACCTCAAATCAGTAACCAAGGGAACCCTCATAGATGTTGCCCTGACTAATTTGCCTTTCAAATATACCTCCACTGTTTTTATCCAGGATCTCGGGCGGTCTCTGCATTATTGTCTGTGTCCGTAACGTGGCTGCCGTCTAACAACCACTGCTCATCTCCGTCAGACGCTGTCTAAAATACTTCAGCGAACAGGCTTTTTTAAACAGTACCAAGTCCCGCAGTATCTAAGCTCTCTAGTCACCATAGCTCTACCCGCACGCAGTCTATGCTCAATCAGGTACATTGCCTTATAGTCACCAGAAAAGCCTGCACAACGTTAGCCAGCCAATCCTTCCAAGTTCAGCCGCCAATGGCAGGAATGAATTACAACCTAAAACTTGAAACCCTTATCTCACCAGTTGCCTTCAAACTACTCCTGTCTGAACTCTTGTTCGATCACTGTACGTGTTAACTGTCGTTTGGTTTTCACCCACCCCAATTGTGCCTATTTTGCACAGTGGATCTTTCTCACCTGCACTGCTGTCATACCTGTTTACATTCTTGAATCACTCTATTTGCTCAGGCATGCTAAAATGCTCTTCCTCCCAAAACAACGGTCATATAGTTTGTGCAACTAATGACCTACCTGCTAAATACACTTGAACCCTTTTACATTCTGTATATAGACACTTCTTTGTATCTATATAGTTGTTATTGACATATCAATGCTTCTCAACTGACCCACTTATACATGCCCACTGTAGTTTACATGCCCACTGTAGTTCCTAATCTCAGTTGTGATTACATGCCCACTGTAGTTTACATGCCCACTGTAGTTTACATGCCCACTGTAGTTCCTAATCTCAGTTGTGATTACATGACCACTGTAGTTCCTAATCTCAGTGGTGTTTACATGCCCACTGTAGTTCCTAATCTCAGTAGTGATTACATGCCCACTGTAGTTCCTAATCTCAGTGGTGATTACATGCCCACTGTAGTTCCTAATCTCAGTTGTGATTACATGCCCACTGTAGTTTCTAATCTCAGTGTAGTTTACATGCCCACTGTAGTTCCTAATCTCAGTAGTGATTACATGCCCACTGTAGTTCCTAATCTCAGTGGTGATTACATGCCCACTGTAGTTCCTAATCTCAGTTGTGATCACATGCCCACTGTAGTTCCTAATCTCAGTGTAGTTTACATGCCCACTGTAGTTCCTAATCTCAGTAGTGATTACATGCCCACTGTAGTTCCTAATCTCAATGGTGATTACATGCCCACTGTAGTTCCTAATCTCAGTGGTGTTTACATGCCCACTGTAGTTCCTAATCTCAGTGTAGTTTACATGCCCACTGTAGTTCCTAATCTCAGTGGTGATTACATGCCCACTGTAGTTCCTAATCTCAGTTGTGATTACATGCCCACTGTAGTTTCTAATCTCAGTGTAGTTTACATGCCCACTGTAGTTCCTAATCTCAGTGTAGTTTACATGCCCACTGTAGTTCCTAATCTCAGTGGTGATTACATGCCCACTGTAGTTCCTAATCTCAGTTGTGATTACATGCCCACTGTAGTTTCTAATCTCAGTGTAGTTTACATGCCCACTGTAGTTCCTAATCTCAGTGTAGTTTACATGCCCACTGTAGTCTCATCTTCCTGGTTTTATTTGATGACAGCGTTAGTATTAATCTTAGTCTTACAAAACAATCTTTTTAAATCTTCATGGCTCCTTGGAGGTCTTCAAATGTTGTTTTTGGGGAAAAAATAGTTCGATTGGACTTGTGTCTTCTAACACAAAGATTTCTAGTGATTATATGGCAATAAACCTCCCCTAAACAAGTGTTTTGTTCTCTAAACGCTTATGTTCTCCAATTAGATAGGAAAGATTTTCAGGAAAACAGTATTGAAATACTTCCACACAATAAGAACACAATATATCTTACACAAAATGAACAACCCAGCCAAGATTTACAAATCAATTTTATTATTTGTAACTACCATGTGATTACTTAGTGTCCTTATGATGATACAATATATGAATGTGGAGATACATTTATAGATAATGATAATATTATTCTTGTCTTTCCCATACTACAAGGTAGACAACAGTGGATGTGTACGACCACTATTATATTCATATCCTCTTTTGTTTTTAATTCTTATTATAGGTCAACTACATCTGCAAAGGCCCAACGTTACAATCCATGTTGCCTACAAAAGTTTTTACTGTTTTATTCTGTGAACCTTGGTGATACTGATAGTGTTTAAATCTGTGAACCTTGGTGATACTGATATTGTTTTATTTTGTGAACCTTGGTGATACTGTTTTATTCTGTGAACCTTGGTGATACTTTTACTGTTTAATTCTGTGAACCTTGGTGATACTGATATTGTTTAATTCTCTGAACATTGGTGATACTGATATTGTTTTATTCTGTGAACCTTGGAGATACTGATAGTGTTAAATTCTGTGAACCTTGGTGATAGTTTTATTCTGTGAACATTGGTTATACTGATATTGTTTAATTCTGGGAACCTTGGTGATACTGATAATTTAATTCTGTGAACCTTGGTGATACTGTTCTATTCTGTGAACCTTGGTTATACTGTTAATATTTTATTCTGTGAACCTTGATGATACTGATAGTGTTTAATTCTGTGAACCTCTGTGATACTGATATTGTTTAATTCTGTGAACCTTGATGATACTGTTACTGTTTTATTCTGTGAACCTTGGTGATACTGTTACTGTTTTATTCTGTGAACCTTGGTGATACTGTTATTGTTTTATCCTGTGAACCTTGGTGATACTGATACTGTTTTATTCCGTGAGCCTTGGTGATATTGTTAACATTTAGTGTTTCGATCTTTAGAATTTTTTACATGCTACATTTTACATTTGTATTTCTGATTATAGTTGGTACATGATATATTTTAAAATATTAGCTTCCTTTAAAACTAGTGTAAAATGTACAAAGCCATTTTGTCACATAAGTATAATCTCAATTACTTAATGCACAGCAACATAGTGCCTCATAATTACTGGAGGATGTTTCCTCTAAATGTTTTACTTGAATGAAAGCCCACAATGACCACTGTATAATTTCACAGTGAAACCTTACAGTTTATTGTATAATTTAACAGTGAAACCCTACATGGTATTACATAATTTCACAGTGAAACCCTACATGGTATTACATATAATTTCACAGTGAAACCCTACATGGTATTACATAATTTCAGTGAAACCCTACATGGTATTACATAATTTCACAGTGAAACCCTACATGGTATTACATAATTTCACAGTGAAACCCTACAGTGTATTTAATAATTTCACAGTGGAACCCTACAGTGTATTTAATAATTTCACAGTGAAACCTTACAGTTTATTGTATAATTTCACAGTGAAACCCTACAGTGTATTTAATAATTTCACAGTGGAACGCTACAGTGTATTATATACATTTACAGTGAAACCCTACATGGTATTACATAATTTCACAGTGAAACCCTACAGTGTATTTAATAATTTCACAGTGGAACCCTACAGTGTATTATATACATTTACAGTGAAACCCTACATGGTATTACATAATTTTACAGTGAAACCCTACATGGTATTACATAATTTCACAGTGAAACCCTACAGTGTATTTAATAATTTCACAGTGAAACCCTACAGTGTATTATATACATTTACAGTGAAACCCTACATGGTATTACATAATTTTACAGTGAAACCCTACATGGTATTACATAATTTCACAGTGAAACCCTACAGTGTATTACATAATTTCACAGTGAAACCCTACATGGTATTACATAATTTTACAGTGAAACCCTATTTCTTCACATTGCCTATAGCAATCATATATGTCTTTATAGTGGCTTAAGTATTCGTAATTTCCAAGTTTTTGATGCAGTAGTAATGTTATTGACAAGAACATTGAACAATACAATGCAGAACGATCATTTGGGACAGATTTACCAGTAATTATAAAGCACTATGTTGCTGTACATTATATTTGATTATAATTATACTTATTGTATTATGAGTTTTTATATCCAAATCCGTTTTCCTAAGAGTGTTTGAGTGCATATAACTATGCTTATTCTGAATTATTACAGTATTCTGAGTACATATAATATGTATGTGTTTAACATATTTGCCAAATCAAAATTATAGTTTCTATATTCATCTTGCCTTGTGTCCAAGTGTAACAGCGGCATCACCAACAGCAGAATATTTTGGTCAAGCTAGTGTTTTACATACTGACATTGCCAAAGTTTGGACGGTTTTAGGAAAACTTACCCCTGACCACAAAAAATGAAACATTATGCAGTGTTACCCAAGGCCAAAGTAATGCCAAAATATTACCAATACATGCATACCAAATGTGATAAAACATTTCCCGAATCATGTTATTATCCTCCGGGGGTTTCAATGCCACCTCTTTCAGTGGCAACCAGATAAAAGTATGAGACAAAAACAAAAATCTGACCATTTTTGTTAAGTCTACACAGTCGACTGATAATGACAATACAGATGAGCCCAAATTTAGTTTGCACATTTCTAAATCCATTCTCTATTTCTTTATTTTTTTCAATAAAAATATAGTTGGGTGTCCACAAACTTTTCATCATCACAAAAAGCAATACATTTTGTCAATTGAAATTGAGAAAATAAAGGAAGTTAACATAGACATAATTATTGAAACCCCGTAGCTAGTACTTTGTATTAGTCTTGGCCAAATACCGCAATCCTCAAATACTTTTTGTAGTCATTAATTAGCTCACTGCTCCGTTTTCCTGGCTCACAATTTCACAGAAAACGGCTATACTTCTTTCATTTTTCGAGGAGAACCATCCAACTGTTGCAGAATGTTCTGAGGACTCTGGGTTGGCCATTGCACTACATGACACCTCAATGACTAGCTCATGATGTTTTACACCAAGGGTCAAGCAGCCCTACAGAATTGGTGATTGGTAGACCCATAGAAGGACCCCCCCCCCCTCACAAAAGCCTAAAAAAATACAGGGAAACAATCTGAGGACTAACGATCATAAGTCATACTTACTTCACATTTGCATAAAGTTTAACCCCATGTACAAAAATGTGTTTCAATTCAGGGATGTGGGTCTTCTGTCAGGAAATTAAGCCCTACACCCAACGCATGAATAACAGACACTTGGTGGTTCCAGAGTAGTTTATGAAGGACATAGATCTGACTACAAAAATAAGTGAAACAAGCTTACTTTAAAAAAAAAATGAATTGGCTGCATCTGAACATATAACGGCAAAACAATAGAGATATTAGTTGGGCAGTATTGTTTCTGTAATGTATTCATTCAAGATTCAACCAAGGTTGCACTTGTTTAGGACTTGAAATGTTAATGACATTTTTAATTAAAGACAAAGTCGTCAAAACTTCCAAAGTTGTAACTAGTTGTGTGTCAGTTAAGGGCAGTCTGTCATCGCATTATTGGTCTAATAGAAACTTCTGACTCATTTTAATGGCAGGTTAGCAAATAAGGCACTTTCAACCCCAACCAGCTTTATCTACAGTACCAGTCGATAGTTTGGACACTCACATTCCCTTTCTGAGGCTTTGACGGGTACTGTATATGAACTATTATCAAAATATAGAAACGCTTAAAAAAAACAGAGTATTCAACAATACAAAGGTGCACGTGTGTGTCAGAAATGGTTGCAGGGGCTTCAGTCCTGCAGGAGGAAGTTGTACTTTCCAAAGTCCAATTCGTCTGGCATGATGAGCATGTCTTCACGGGCCCTTGAGAGCTTTCGCCGTAGAAAGTCCCGCCTCTCCTGCCACTCCACCAGCTCCTGAGTACTATGAGCGTAGTCACAGCTCACCCCCTCAGGACAGCCACCCTCCATCCTGTCAATAACAGAGTTTTTTTTTTACTAAAACAATGGCAAGTCCATCATTTGCCAGACACAAACATATTTTCAACCATTTTTCTATACATAGCAGTGACATAAAAAGCACTTACCCCAGTTAGATTCTGATTTGTCCTGTTTTCAACAATTTGGGGGCAATCACTTTTCACATTTGTTTGTGTGTATAATTAGCTTACACCCCAGAAAAACGAAGCCCCGAACATGTTACTTTCTCTGTCAGACTCTACATACTACAACCCAGAAGAGGATTGGACTAAATGCATTGTGAAAACACAAAAACAAACAGTAGACATACTTTTTCACAGCAGTGAACACCAATCACTGCAGATCCCTTTATGACCAAACTCGGTTTTTATTTAGTTTGTGCCTTTGTTCAGAATCAGAAAGAGTTTTATTGCAAAGTAAGTTTACCACAGACAAGGAATTTGTTCCGACCCAGGTTTGGTAACTGACACATTTTCAATTACAAGGAATAAAGGCCAATAAACAGCCCTCAAGATAGAAAAACGGTTTGAGGCAGAACATCTATCCAAAATGTTATGATTGGTTTACCTACGCAAGCATCCCACATCAGGACCCTCCAACAACACTGTGAAGAAGCGTAGCGTGACGGGAAGCTGCCAACGCCGCCACACTGACCCATTCTTACAATGTCGAGGCCAGAAGAAGTCGGTAAAATACAGTAACTCTGTTGCAGCAAAGAATAGTAGTGGCTTTGCTGAACAGGTTTCTCTTTGCATACCTTTTTATATCTATACAAACACCAAATAAGTCGTGGCCATGTCATTCTTGTGGCCTTTTGCGTTCTGTGTAAAAGTATCTATACAGAGCATTTCACGATAAGCTGTGAGAGGCCCCGTCAGTGAGACCCTCCCCTGGGTGAACGTTACCTGGGACAGAGGGTGAGGCCCCGTCAGTGAGACCCTCCCCTGGTTGAACGTTACCTCGGACAGAGGGTGAGGCGGGGGGCCCCGTCAGTGAGACCCTCCCCTGGGTGAACGTTACCTGGGACAGAGGGTGAGGCGGGGGGCCCCGTCAGTGAGACCCTCCCCTGGGTGAACGTTACCTGGGACAGAGGGTGAGGCGGGGGGCCCCGTCAGTGAGACCCTCCCCTGGGTGAACGTTACCTGGGACAGAGGGTGAGGCGGGGGCCCCGTCAGTGAGACCCTCCCCTGGGTGAATGTTACCTGGGACAGAGGGTGAGGCGGGGGGCCCCGTCAGTGAGACCCTCCCCTGGGTGAACGTTACCTGGGACAGAGGGTGAGGTGGGGGCCCCGTCAGTGAGACCCTCCCCTGGGTGAACGTTACCTGGGACAGAGGGTGAGGCCGGGGGCCCCGTCAGTGAGACCCTCCCCTGGGTGAACGTTACCTGGGACAGAGGGTGAGGCGGGGGGCCCCGTCAGTGAGACCCTCCCCTGGGTGAACGTTACCTGGGACAGAGGGTGAGGCGGGGGGCCCCGTCAGTGAGACCCTCCCCTGGGTGAACGTTACCTGGGACAGAGGGTGAGGCGGGGTCCGGGGAAGCGGTGATTCCAGATGGGACTCTCGTCCTCGCCCTCGCAGCTAAACACACGCTCCTTGTGCTTCTTGGTGGAGATGTGCTGCTGCCACTGTCGCTCGCTGTGACTATGTTTCCCACACAGATGACAGTACAAGCCGCTCTACGACACACAGACAATAAAACGGATCTATGATACATTATAAAACACACAGTCAAACACAGTACAAGCAAACAAACTATATATACACACTACAAACAAGCTATATATACACACACTACAAACAAGCTATATATACACACACTACAAACAAGCTATATATACACACACTACAAACAAGCTATATATACACACACTACAAACAAGTTATATACACACACTACAAACAAGTTATATACACACACTACAAACAAGTTATATATACACACTACAAACAAACTATATAAGCCCATTATCAGCAACCATCACTCCTGTGTTCCAATGGTGTTCGCCAATCCAATTTCTGTTGATATTGGTTGGTTAGACTTCCTCAAATGTTGCATTAACATTAGCTAGGTTGGGTGTAGCAACGGTCAATTAATGTTAAGACAATGTGGTGATAAGACTACAATAATGATGGTTGATTGCACAGCTATGTTTGGTGTTAGACAACGAATTCAGAAGCGGTCAGGAGACAAACAGGTTATCCGAGTAAGAGCTTTTCCTCACCATTGGGTCTGCATAGTCGGTTGGCATGATGATTTGCTTCACCTCTGTGTGTTGGGCGAGTTGGGTAGTGCCTGACTGAACGTTTTGTTTGGTCGTTACAAGCCACATGTCGTACAGCTGCTGCATGTCCTTCACTGCAGAAACAAGTTCAAATACACAGCATTATTTACAATACTAAAGGATGCTTGTGGAGGTGAATGTATACATATAATATTATATACATATAATATACGTATCATATATGAGCTAATGTAATATTTGAGCTGAAACTGTTCATAGATCACAAACAGCTTCCCTAATGTGGAGCATAAGGTTAAAGATATACCGTAGGATATCGTAGGATACCGTAGTATACCGTAGGACACCTGGACACATGTTTTATGTCTCAGTGTCCAGTATGTCTTGGAGTCCAGGAAGTGAGAGCTGGTTTTATTGAGCTAATGTTAACTGGCGTGAGGACAACAGGTGTTAAGCATTATCTGTAGTGGCCACGCTGACTGGAGATCTGTAGTACCACGCAAGGATATAAAATACAAATCTGGTAATAGTGCAACCATTAGTTTTAAACTGCACAGAGACATAACACTGGACACAGAGACATAAAATGGTGACGATCTGTTGATCTGACTGGTAAGAGAAGGTCTTCATTGGAGTATCCCTTTAAGTTGATAACAACCAGGTATTGTAATCTTACAGCCATTGTTCTTCATATAGGTCCAAACGTCCTTCTCCTCTTCACTGTGAGCAAAGGTGCAGTTCCCAATGAAGTGGCACTTCTTCTGCTTCATCACATGGGCACAAATCTGAGGGGGACACACAGGACATTAAATGAGGAAACTGGCAGATTGTGAGATGATTTTGTGGAAGCATCTACCATTACCCGTAATCACACACTAATAGAAGAGTTAATTGGGTAAAATAGACACAACATTGCCAACGTGGTCGGTTAGGACCTTTAAACACGTGTGTACATGCTGTGTATGATTCTAATAGTGAGGGACAGCACATACATCATACTGATGTGGGTCGGTTAGGACCTTTAAACATGTGTGTACATGCTGTGTATGATTCTAATAGTGTGGGACAGCACATACATCATACTGATGTGGGTCGGTTAGGACCTTTAAACACGTGTGTACATGCTGTGTATGATTCTAATAGTGTGGGACAGCACATACATCATACTGATGTGGGTCGGTGAAGACCTTTAAACACGTGTGTACATGCTGTGTATGATTCTAATAGTGTGGGACAGCACATACATCATACTGATGTGGGTCGGTTAGGACCTTTAAACACGTGTGTACATGCTGTGTATGATTCTAATAGTGTGGGACAGCACATACATCAT
Source organism: Dallia pectoralis (assembly GCA_029465975.1). Taxonomy (NCBI): domain Eukaryota; kingdom Metazoa; phylum Chordata; class Actinopteri; order Esociformes; family Umbridae; genus Dallia; species Dallia pectoralis. The sequence goes on along the minus strand of CM055752.1, from coordinate 9,976,277 downwards.
ACTGATGTGGGTCGGTTAGGACCTTTAAACACGTGTGTACATGTAGTGTATGATTCTAATAGTGTGGGACAGCACATACATCATACTGATGTGGGTCGGTTAGGACCTTTAAACACGTGTGTACATGCTGTGTATGATTCTAATAGTGTGGGACAGCACATACATCATACTGATGTGGGTCGGTGAAGACCTTTAAACACGTGTGTACATGCTGTGTATGATTCTAATAGTGTGGGACAGCACATACATCATACTGATGTGGGTCGGTGAAGACCTTTAAACACGTGTGTACATGTAGTGTATGATTCTAATAGTGTGGGACAGCACATACATCATACTGATGTGGGTAAGTCTTGGCAGAAGGCAACGTCCGCACCATCACCCACTTCTTCTTCTCTAAGGATTTAACCAGCAGCACCCGACAGTCCTTCGTCCAACTACAAACACAGAGGAGTGAAATATTTGTGTTACAGTGAGATAGGGTGAAATTGACAGAAAATAAACTGTGCCTGGCCTCCATCTGATTAGTGAGGTTTATTATATAGGTGTGGTTGCCCCTCACCTGTGCCTGGCCTCCATCTGATTAGTGATGTTTACTATATAGGTGTGGTTGCCCCTCACCTGTGCCTGGCCTCCATCTGATTAGTGATGTTTACTATATAGGTGTGGTTGCCCCTCACCTGTGCCTGGCCTCCATCTGATTAGTGAGGTTTACTATATAGGTGTGGTTGCCCCTCACCTGTGCCTGGCCTCCATCTGATTAGTGAGGTTTATTATATAGGTGTGGTTGCCCCTCACCTGTGCCTGGCCTCCATCTGATTAGTGATGTTTACTATATAGGTGTGGTTGCCCCTCACCTGTGCCTGGCCTCCATCTGATTAGTGATGTTTACTATATAGGTGTGGTTGCCCCTCACCTGTGCCTGGCCTCCATCTGATTAGTGATGTTTACTATATAGGTGTGGTTGCCCCTCACCTGTGCCTGGCCTCCATCTGATTAGTGATGTTTACTATATAGGTGTGGTTGCCCCTCACCTGTGCCTGGCCTCCATCTGATTAGTGATGTTTACTATATAGGTGTGGTTGCCCCCTGGCCTCCATCTGATTAGTGATGTTTATTATATAGGTGTGGTTGCCCCTCACCTGTGCCTGGCCTCCATCTGATTAGTGATGTTTATTATATAGGTGTGGTTGCCCCTCACCTGTGCCTGGCCTCCATCTGATTAGTGATGTTTATTATATAGGTGTGGTTGCCCCTCACCTGTGCCTGGCCTCCATCTGATTAGTGATGTTTACTATATAGGTGTGGTTGCCCCTCACCTGTGCCTGGCCTCCATCTGATTAGTGATGTTTACTATATAGGTGTGGTTGCCCCTCACCTGTGCCTGGCCTCCATCTGATTAGTGATGTTTACTATATAGGTGTGGTTGCCCCTCACCTGTGCCTGGCCTCCATCTGATTAGTGATGTTTACTATATAGGTGTGGTTGCCCCTCACCTGTGCCTGGCCTCCATCTGATTAGTGAGGTTTACTATATAGGTGTGGTTGCCCCTCACCTGTGCCTGGCCTCCATCTGATTAGTGAGGTTTATTATATAGGTGTGGTTGCCCCTCACCTGTGCCTGGCCTCCATCTGATTAGTGATGTTTACTATATAGGTGTGGTTGCCCCTCACCTGTGCCTGGCCTCCATCTGATTAGTGATGTTTACTATATAGGTGTGGTTGCCCCTCACCTGTGCCTGGCCTCCATCTGATTAGTGATGTTTACTATATAGGTGTGGTTGCCCCTCACCTGTGCCTGGCCCCATCACCTGTGCCCCTCACCTGTGCCTGGCCTCATCTGATTAGTGATGTTTACTATATAGGTGTGGTTGCCCCTCACCTGTGCCTGGCCTCCATCTGATTAGTGATGTTTACTATATAGGTGTGGTTGCCCCTCACCTGTGCCTGGCCTCCATCTGATTAGTGATGTTTACTATATAGGTGTGGTTGCCCCTCACCTGTGCCTGGCCTCCATCTGATTAGTGATGTTTACTATATAGGTGTGGTTGCCCCTCACCTGTGCCTGGCCTTGGCTGTACAGTACTTGAGTGCCTTGTCTGCCTCACTGATCAGTCCATCTCTCCAGCACCGACCACAGACAAACTTCATGTTCAGGTTTAATGTATCGCCTCCTCTGGCTTTTCCTCCTCTACGGCTCTCGCTACCACCCCTACTTGAGGATGAAGATGGTTGTACCTTCTCCTGTTCCAGAGAGTTTAAGAGTTGGTGACAATCAGACAAACTACACCATTCAGCTAATTTTGACAGGAACAAAACAGAGATCCAACAGAGCAAGCAGTTGTTTTACCTTCTGTTTGTGTGTGATTTGCTCTTGTTTATTCCAGTGTTGCTCGGATTCTTGCACAATTCTTTCATGAGTGATTCCTTTAGGACAGTCATACACACAGTAAAAGACGCCTTGTCAAGATTTAGTCACCAAATTGTGAACATCTTTTAAACTAATCACGACATATTGTCATCATCAACAGACGAGTACTCCATAGCAAATAGCCATGAATTGTGCTGTTGTGTAATCGCCTTCATATCTGGAGCCTCAAAATGCTACCATGTGCTTATGTATCAAACATTAACTGGATTGTTTAAGTGGCTTTTTCAAAATGTTGGTCTACTTGTGGCTCAATAATGTTTTGCAGCTGTAAACAAAAAGGCTAGCTAGCAATGGTTTGACTGTAAGCTATGTGCAGTGTCACTATTAGCCTCTAAGCTAGTGAGCTAGTTGAATGTCAACCTTGTATGTAATAGTCTTAACTTCCTCAGTGACTATCAAAGGGGGGTCTGCGAATCAAACCACATCCCCAGGTCGTTGTGTGCGTAAGTGTCTGGTATTGAGATTAACATAATTTTGTGCAGACTCTACGCCAGACAACCATATCAGCCTAACACACTCCGAGTAGGGTGATCTTACAATGTTTAAAATGTTCCAATATTTACAATTCGTGTCATAAAAACTGTCAACAGTCTGCCACCTGCTGGACATTGTTCAAATTACCTGTGTTATTGGTGAGAGACCAGCATTTAAATTGGCCTTTTGCATTTCTAAAAGTCACATTTATCAAACAAAAATAACCATCCATCTCTGTGTGTCTGAGTGTTATTACATCAACCTAACAGTACCAGAGTCTAGCTGCAGTATCCAGCATTCGAGCTCTATGACAGAGTGGGCGGAGGAGCAGCTGCTGTCCCGTTGGCACCTGTAACGCACAGCATGGCGGCACATCTCCAACTGGCACCGGGTGGGCAGGGGGCGGATCTTGGTGTAGCACATGCTAATGGACCTCACCACATGAACCAGGCACCTGAAGAGGGAGTCATAGGGAGGTTCAGAGGGAGGTTCAGGAGGACCGGGGGGTCATGGGGAGGTTCAGGAGGATCGGGGGGTCATGGGGAGGTTCAGGAGGAGTCATGGGGAGGTTCATGAGGACCGGGGGGTCAAAGGGAGGTTCAGGAGGACCGGGGTCAAAGGGAGGTTCAGCAGGACCGGGGGTCAAAGGGAGGTTCAGAGGGAGGTTCAGTAGGACCGGGGGGTCAAATGGAGGTTCAGAGGGAGGTTCAGGAGGACCGGGGGGTCATGGGGAGGTTCATTGGGAGTCATGGGGAGGTTCAGGGTGCCGGTTTGTGAGGGAGAGAAGCAGGAGTGACTCACTTTCTGTCATCAAAATGGTGTCGGGCTGCGAGGTTGGAACAGATGGACGGCACCTCCGTACTGTGCTTACTGATGATCCGGGGCTTACTGTCATAGCACTCCTAGAAAGAGGGAGAGAAATAAAAAGAGAGAAAGAGAGAGAAAGAAAGAAAGAGGGGTAAACAGAGAGATAGAGGGAGAAGAGTAAGGTTAGAAGGCACGTTTAAAAAAATTATTGTGTGCAATGTCTGTGTGTGTGTGTGTGTCTCCTACCTCACAGACAAACATAAACATGCCATTGTGGAGCTTGTGTGTGTGTGTGTGTGTCTGTGAAAGAGCATGTGTGTGTGTCTGTGTCTGTGTAAGAGCACTGGTGTGTGTGTGTATCAATGTAAGAACAGGTGTGTGTCTGTGTAAGGGTGGGTGTGTGTGTGTGTGTGTGTCTCCTACCCCACAGACAAACATAAACATGCCATTGTGGAGCATGTGTGTGTGTGTGTGTCTGTGTAAGAGCAGAGGTGTCTCGTACCTCACAGACAAACATAAACATGCCATTGTGGATCTGCAGCAGCCGTGTAATGCTGAGTGTTCTCCTGCTATTGGGACCCCACTGTTCAAACAGCAGCTCCCTATTCAGAACCGCCTTCCTCTCTAGCGTCCACACGTCCACCTCCTCCTGGCAGAAGGCAAATGTACAGTCCTCCCAGTACTGACACACACCTGTCTCCAGAACCTCTGCGGGGAGAAAGAGTTTCTGAACAACAAGGTCGTCACTCGTGCATCCAACAGGTTGACCACGAGAGCTGCTTACCGTCTAACCTACTGAAACCTCGACATGTGCCCTTGGAATAATGCGTTGGCTCATCATCGTTTACAACAAAAACTCTGGCTACCGTTTGAGAGCTTTTTAGAGACGCAGCGATTAACCGGTTTCGCAATGAATCAACGGACATTAGCAAAACAATGGCAACTATTGATCCTCTGTATCCACCAAAAAACACCTGAAGTCATCAGTGTGGTGGCATTTTGGATACTAAAAGCTAATGCAAGTAATGAAGTTAAAGAGAGTTAAACGAAAAAGCGGTTAGTAGTGGTAACATGGATTATTCATCATTATTGTACTTATTCACTTTTAGCTAAAGACTACCTCTGGTACTACTGGGACTTATGTTTTCAAAAAGGCAGCAACTGTTAAGTAAGTTTTCCTGTACCTTTGCAGAGCATGAACGGCCCAGTAAAGTTCTGCTTGGTACAACGAGGTCGCACCCGGTTCCAGACAGGGTGCTGTAAAGCCTTGATCCTACACAGTAGAATGTTCTGATGACAACGGTGGGCCAGGTGTTCCTGGTGTTTGTAATCCAGGACCCCTGGACCTGAGAAAGGGGGACAGGAAGAAGACATGAGACATGGATACAGTTTGGGTGAATCTTAAATAAACAAATGTTTGACTACACCTAAGTTGGGAGCTGGGTCACCATACAAATCTACACAGAGTAATAAACAGTAGAACCGGGTCACCATACAAATCTACACAGAGTAATAAACAGTAGAACCGGGTCACCATACAAATCTACACAGAGTAATAAACAGTAGAACCGGGTCACCATACAAATCTACACAGAGTAATAAACAGTAGAACCGGGTCACCATACAAATCTACACAGAGTAATAAACAGTAGAACCGGGTCACCATACAAATCTACACAGAGTAATAAACAGTAGAACCGGGTCACCATACAAATCTACACAGAGTAATAAACAGTAGAACCGGGTCACCATACAAATCTACACAGAGTAATAAACAGTAGAACCGGGTCACCATACAAATCTACACAGAGTAATAAACAGTAGAACCGGGTCACCATACAAATCTACACAGAGTAATAAACAGTAGAACCGGGTCACCATACAAATGTACACAGAGTAATAAACAGTAGAACCGGGTCATCATACAAATCTACACAGAGTAATAAACAGTAGAACCGGGTCACCATACAAATCTACACAGAGTAATAAACAGTAGAACCGGGTCATCATAAATCTACAGAGTAATAAACAGCAGAACCGGATCATCATATAAATCTACACAGAGTAATAAACAGTAGAACCGAATCATCATACAAATCTACACAGAGTAATAAACAGTAGAACCGGGCTATTATATAAATCTACAAATACAATAAGACCCAACCAGGAGGCCATAACAAATACAATAAGACCCAACCAGGAGGCCATAACAAATACAATGTGTCTGTTAGGGATTCTGGCCTTGGTGTAGCAGACTGTGTCTGGGTTGTGTCTACAGCTGCTGGCTGATACATGATCTTCATATGTCTTTGGGTTTAATGGTGGAGCTTTCAAAAAGGGACTGACCCACTGTGACCAATTCGTGTGCAACTACTTATAGATCCATTCCCATACAGCTGCAGGTATTTTAACTAATAAACCTAGAACATTATTACTGTCAGTGAGTGTAGGAGAATATTTTAAGAGTTTTCTTGAACACGTGTATAAATAAAGGTACACTTGTTGGCAACTAGGATTATTTAATTAATGCGTGTAAGTCTATGACAGAAACAATAATGTTTGCTGCATAAATATATATTTTTCAATAGGTTATATAAAAGTGATAAATATAAACATTTTCATTGTTACCTTATTAATAACAGAAAAAAGACATCGGAAATCGGTTACCTTTTGTTTTCTATTATCACAGCAACTTGCAGGAGTTTATATTTGACTCTTAGGTCCCACATGTCAGAGACACAGAGTAAGACTGATTACATCACACCTGACCAAGTTCTGGGACTTTCCTTCTCTGTGGAGGTTTTTTACCACTCTTTCATGTGCACTTTACTGCGTACGTTCTTGGGAAATGACTTCACAAAAGTCTTACAAGCCTCAGGAGGATATCAATAATAGAGGATACTGTTATTGATAAAAAAAAAAGCAAAAAGAGATCTGTGCTGTGGTGTCCAGGGGAGGGATACGGTGTGAAAGCAGAGAGAGAGAGAGAGAATATTATGTCCAATACTGTACCTATCCAGCTGTAGCAGGTCACACAAGCCTGCTTAAATTCATGGGTGTCTGCCAGGGGGTTGTGGGTCAACTGGGGGGCCTTCTGGCTCATCTGGACATTCTTTACCACCTACAACCATGGTTGCATTCATTTTGTTATTTTATGTACGTCTTTATAATCCATATGAAGCTGTCAAAAGTTTACCTCCACTAACTGACCGTACAGCATACTATGGGCTTACCGTGTGGTTGGACTTCTTAGGTGAACTTATTACATCTGTACATGATTGAGATGAAAACAAGTGAGAATGTTATTGTGGAACACCTAATGTATTTCATAACTTTATCATAAAACCAATACAACCAGATAATGAACATTACCAGCGATGATAAACTCACCAGGCAGGTCGAACTCAGACAGGGAGTCAAGACCGTTTCCTCCCACCACCACAACAACTGGTTTGGCTGAAAGTGTGCCCTCTAGTGGAGAGAAACTGTCCAGGGCATCTAAGGCATCGAGTGAATCTAATACTGTATTGGGAGCGAGGGTGTCACCAGTACCAAGACCTGAAATGGCATCCATGGTGTTCAACGTATATAATGAGTCGAGCGTACCCATTGAACCCACACCTGGGAAGCTGTCCAGAGAGTTCAGCTGGCTGACGGCTGAGTTGAAGAAAGCAAGGGGGAGCCGGGCAATGGGAGCTGATGGGCGGGGCAGGGGCGCTGATGGACGGGGCATGGGAGCTGATGGGCGGGGCATAGGGGCTGACGGGCGAGGCATGGGGGCTGACGAGCGAGGCATGGGGGCTGGTGGGCGGGGCATGGGGGTTGGCGGGCGGGGCATGGGCGCTGGAAGGCTTGGGGGAAAATGGGGCAATTTAATACCAAAGCTTGAGGATGGGGGAGTGGTGGGAAAGTCACAATGAGGAAGAACCTGAAAGAGAAGGTCGATAATAACATTTGCTGTCTGATTTGAAGGTTTCATGGAAGCCATAACAGAATCCTATACAGACCAAACAACAGAAACTTACAGTAGAGGCAGTAACATCAGGCTCATCATTCAGACAGTCCAGCAGGCTGTCCAGATCATCTCCCATAAGCTCGTTGTCATCCAACTGTTCTGACTGAGCCAATGAGAAAGGCTCTCCCAATGGGCTTCTGACAAGGCTACCCAGGTGTCTGGAGTAGACCAGAAGACCAGAAGGACGGGGAGACGTGTCATCACTAACTGAGATAGGAGTGGGGAGGGGCTTACAGGAGTCAACTGTAGGACGTGGAGAGAACAGGGAACATGTATTGATTTACACAAATTGATTTACACAAAGAATCACCTTTTACATTCTAGAAGTTATTTAATTGTGTTAAGTACGTTTGACACACTTGAGTATTTACATAAGCGCATGTGTGTTATAAATTAAATAAAAAATTCTTAAATAAAACCTGATTCTGATCATATCTCGGGTCAGATTAAATATTACCTGGTGAGATGTCACTTAAGGAATCGAGATCATTGCCATACATCTGGAATGGAGGAGAACAAGACAACAGCGTCTGTTTAATTGACAACAAGTCCACAGGTAAACCAAATCACACTGGAAAAGTCCCCAAGTGTAAGGTGATTTGTTTAAGCTGTTGCACATGCCTCTACTGACACAGGAAGCGCGTTGCCATTACAGTGCTCAGACGTGGCTGACAACTCCTGCAAAGGAAGCAAATATCGACTCCAAATTAAAAGGCCAAACTGCGTGAATACTTCAACTGTCATGAATCCAAATGTTGCATGACACCAGGACATGAACAGATTACGGCAGATGGTATCACAGGATGACAGATTCAGGACAATTGAGTCTACATCTATTATGACGATAGAAAAGTTGCTGTTCCGTTTAAATGCAGGCTTTATAGAGATGCTCACATGTGTGCTGATGTATGCTTTTGGTATCTTCAGGCCCAGTGTGTTAGATAGCTCCTGTGCCAACTTGATCACTTGTTTGTCCTGCGAACATCATAACATTAGGTTTTATCACAAGCTCCTATAATGACATATTTGTTTTTATTGTCAGAGCTAGATAGCACAAGAAATGTAAAGCATACATTACGCCCTGTCCCACGCACTCAACCACACCCACACCCTCACCCAGGGCTCGACATTAAGGCTTGTCCGCTTGTCCGGGACAAGTGGATTTTTTGTGGGACAAGTGGAAGAGAAAATTACTTGTCCCACTGGACAAGTACATTTTCAAACAAAATAAAATGCCATGTTACTTCACGTTATGTGCCGCTCATTATGTATATTTTACTTATTTAATTGACCGATTTGAAACGAACACATTTACTGCCCCACAATCCGTCGAAACAGCCTCCAACTCCAAAAAGGATGCTTTGATTGGCCAATCAGGAGTCGTCCAAGTTTAAACATTGTTACCTGCGTCAGTGGTCGCAACCGCCACGCCATTTAAACAACAAAAGAAGACGTTTCTTCAGGCTCCGCAGCCCGGCCAAGCGCCAGGAAAAGCGCCTTAAACAATTCACCTCAAACCAACAGAATTAAAACGAGACAGAAAGTTTGTAAACAAATGGAAGGATGAATTCGACTGGGTTGTTTATGAAGACGGAGTTATGCTCTGCGGGGTCTGTCGGGAGCAACCCACCCTGGCTGACAAGTAAGTGACGTTTTACATTGCTCTGGGTCTTGCAGCTGTTTGATTCACTGAAATTACTATGAATAGGGGTGTAACGATAAGTTTACATGTGTTCGTAATATTGAACCGTTTGGTACGAGGCTTTCGGTTCGGTTTTCGGTGCGGTTCGGTTTTCAAATACAGCCGCGTCGTGTGTGGCAAGCGCGCTCATAATGTCCAACATTAAATGGCCAACATAATGTAAGTTAAGCGGAACTGAGCTAACGTAACGTTACTCTATTGTGTGGTTGACGGACACAAGTGTATCGTATCAAACGAACCGTGAATTTTGTGAACCGTTACACCCCTAATTAAGAAAAGTTATGTTCTACCAGCCATTTGCCTACTTAAGCAAGTCACAGTATTTCCAAACCCTGATAATGTACATACTGTAACTTAGATGATGCAGAGTTCCTCTTTCAAGTAATGACACCCCTGTTCAAGTGTTAAGCATTAAATTAACTGCACAGTCTGTAAGTTACCAAAGTATTTTGGGACGGACCTGCAAAACAGTAACTCACATAACAACGTGTTTAAATCTGCAGAAGTTGTGTAAATGTTGTATGTAACAAATATATATTTTTTTAATAACACCTAAATTGTTACACACATACATACATACATACATATATATATATATATACACATATATATACATATATGTGTATATATATATATATATATATATATATACATACATACATACATTACATCCATTAGCAAATCGCCATATCAATACATACAATACTGTGACAAATAAGTGGTTTCCCCAGTTACTGAGGAGAGGATAGCAGTATACAGACTTTTGCCAAATAAATAACAGAACAGACTTTTGCCAAATAAAACATGTGTTTGCAATACAACTTAACCATCAACACAGACATGAAACCATTTACCAACTCACATTAGGTGCACTGAGCAGGCAATCCATACTGCAGTTGTAGGCCTCTTTAATGTGTCCCTGGTCCCGCAGGCACAGTGTCTTTCTCCGGAGTGCTGCACAACTGCTCTCACTCAGCGCCAACGCTTTGTCACAGTCTCCTATACACTGGTCATACTCCCCCTGGAGAACAGAGGTTACAGTAGGAGGTTATGATAAGGTGAGCGTTCAGTGACTGTTCACACTGGCCATACTCCCCCTGGAGAACAGAGAATATGGTAAGTGTTCAGTGTTACATTATTATACACTGGCCATACTCCCCCTGGAGAACAGAGAATATGGTAAGTGTTCAGTGTTACATTATTATACACTGGCCATACTCCCCCTGGAGAACAGAGAATATGGTAAGTGTTCAGTGTTACATTATTATACACTGGCCATACTCCCCTGGAGAACAGAGAATATGGTAAGTGTTCAGTGTTACATTATTATACACTGGCCATACTCCCCCTGGAGAACAGAGAATATGGTAAGTGTTCAGTGTTACATTATTATACACTGGCCATACTCCCCCTGGAGAACAGAGAATATGGTAAGTGTTCAGTGTTACATTATTATACACTGGCCATACTCCCCCTGGAGAACAGAGAATATGATAAGTGTTCAGTGTTACATTATTATACACTGGCCATACTCCCCCTGGAGAACAGAGAATATGATAAGTGTTCAGTGTTACATTATTATACACTGGCCATACTCCCCCTGGAGAACAGAGAATATGATAAGTGTTCAGTGTTACATTATTATACACTGGCCATACTCCCCCTGGAGAACAGAGAATATGATAAGTGTTCAGTGTTACATTATTATACACTGGCCATACTCCCCCTGGAGAACAGAGAATATGATAAGTGTTCAGTGTTACATTATTATACACTGGCCATACTCCCCCTGGAGAACAGAGAATATGATAAGTGTTCAGTGTTACATTATTATACACTGGCCATACTCCCCCTGGAGAACAGAGAATATGATAAGTGTTCAGTGTTACATTATTATACACTGGCCATACTCCCCCTGGAGAACAGAGAATATGATAAGTGTTCAGTGTTACATTATTATACACTGGCCATACTCCCCTGGAGAACAGAGAATATGATAAGTGTTCAGTGTTACATTATTATACACTGGCCATACTCCCCCTGGAGAACAGAGAATATGATAAGTGTTCAGTGTTACATTATTATACACTGGCCATACTCCCCCTGGAGAACAGAGAATATGATAAGTGTTCAGTGTTACATTATTATACACTGGCCATACTCCCCTGGAGAACAGAGAATATGATAAGTGTTCAGTGTTACATTATTATACACTGGCCATACTCCCCCTGGAGAACAGAGAATATGATAAGTGTTCAGTGTTACATTATTATACACTGGCCATACTCCCCCTGGAGAACAGAGAATATGATAAGTGTTCAGTGTTACATTATTATACACTGGCCATACTCCCCCTGGAGAACAGAGAATATGATAAGTGTTCAGTGTTACATTATTATACACTGGCCATACTCCCCCTGGAGAACAGAGAATATGATAAGTGTTCAGTGTTACATTATTATACACTGGCCATACTCCCCCTGGAGAACAGAGAATATGATAAGTGTTCAGTGTTACATTATTATATATACACTGGCCATACTCCCCTGGAGAACAGAGAATATGATAAGTGTTCAGTGTTACATTATTATACACTGGCCATACTCCCCCTGGAGAACAGAGAATATGATAAGTGTTCAGTGTTACATTATTATACACTGGCCATACTCCCCCTGGAGAACAGAGAATATGATAAGTGTTCAGTGTTACATTATTATACACTGGCCATACTCCCCCTGGAGAACAGAGAATATGATAAGTGTTCAGTGTTACATTATTATATATACACTGGCCATACTCCCCCTGGAGAACAGAGAATATGATAAGTGTTCAGTGTTACATTATTATATATACACTGGCCATACTCCCCCTGGAGAACAGAGAATATGATAAGTGTTCAGTGTTACATTATTATACACTGGCCATACTCCCCCTGGAGAACAGAGAATATGATAAGTGTTCAGTGTTACATTATTATATATACACTGGCCATACTCCCCCTGGAGAACAGAGAATATGATAAGTGTTCAGTGTTACATTATTATATATACACTGGCCATACTCCCCCTGGAGAACAGAGAATATGATAAGTGTTCAGTGTTACATTATTATATATACACTGGCCATACTCCCCCTGGAGAACAGAGAATATAATAAGTGTTCAGTGACTGTTACAGCATTATATTGTTATACACTGGCAATACTCCCCCGGAGAACAGAGGTTAAGGTGAGTGTTCAGTGACTGTTCACACTGGCCAATGAGAAGTTGGCCTATACCAGGTCATCAAGGCTAGATCTTGGTGGATAGCATTTCTTCCTCGTACCAGTATTTCCAGGTGTCAATAAAAACACAAGATGGACCTAATGAAAAGACATGTGATCTAATTTCATGATCTTCTATAAATGAAATGAACAAAGTTTTGTTTTGCATAACGGCCCCCTGCGATTTCAAGTATCTACAACCATTTCATGTATAAAATAGACATCTTATTGATATAAAAAATTGCGTGATGCGTATTTCTGCCATGATATAATGACTGTTATCACCCGTTAAACTTTTTGCCATGAAATCAAAAGACAAATAAAACACCAAGACGATGCTTTAGCGACGGACCACGGGTCTGACACAAATACCATGGAACTTTCCAGGATGTTACATTACCAGCGCAGAATCCAAACCTGCAAGATTTTGATAACTAAGATAAACGGCTAAAAATATGATTCAATAGTGTAGCAAGATTTTAGAGCATGTTAGTACTGTCCCACTTTGAAGCTTCATGGTTCAATATTCAGTTCTCCGGGAACCGTTCTACGTTATAACGTAAGTACGAAGCTATGCTGCATTTAAAGGGACATTTGGTTTTTAGCAGGGTAGACCTTTTTCACTAACCATCATTTTTGAAGCATCATCTAGACATTTGAATATTTTAGACATTATTTTGGATGTCAAGTTGCATTCACAAGCGATTTATAATTACTGAAATAATGTGGTAGCAAACCTTTTATTTGAACAAATAATAATTTCCCCCGCGAATTCCTTCACGGCCAATCTGCGTGTGATAAATGAAAAACCATGTGAACCATAATAGATGAGGGCATGAACCCTGGTTACACCACAGTGTTACTCACCATGCTGTGGTGGGCAGCAGCCCTGTTCACATACAGGCTCTCCAGCAGGTCCGAGGGGATGTTCAGACACTCCGCCTGGGCATAGTGACCCACGTTTACACCCTCACCGAAGTCCTTCACGGCCTGCTTCCAGTCGCCCTCCCTGAGGGCCGCGCTGCCCTCCTCCAGCAGATTACTCACCAACTGGGTCAGAAAACCCTACAGGGACGGATGGAGGAAAGAAAGGGAGTGGCAGAAAGACACGACACTGGAAAAGCCAAGCAACAGAAATGTCTAATCGATATTATGTCTGGCGTGGTTTTGGTAAGTCTTCCTACGACAATTATGGAGCCAATTTTCGTAAAGGAAAAGCATTAGACTATGAGCACCCACACCACAACATGCTCCGGCACAGGTTTCATAAAAAACGTATTGTTGCTCTGTAGAAATAACGTATCTGGACCAAGGTCAAAAGAGAACACAGCCACTGCAATAACTACTTTAGTCTTACCCCGTAGCCCTGAGGATTTGGACAAGGCAAGGACAACCTAGAACACAGAAAGAGAAAACAAGACAAGTTAAAAAAAACTATGGGGAGAGGTTCTGCATGAAGTTCACCCACACCCACACACACACACACACAACTATTCAACATGTGCTGGGTGGTACCTCCTCAAAAGTTGATAGAAAAGTATGGGGAGAGGTTCTGTAAGATGTTCACCCCCCCACATACACACAACCATTCAACATGTGCTGGGCGGTACCTCCTCAAAAGTTGATAGGAAACTATTTGGCACGGAGCGGTTCTGAAAGTGTTTAGCATTTTTAGAACGTTTGACCGGGTGTATCAAAACAAAAAAGGGAACGAGTTACTCTTTATCAAAATGTTTAGCGGAATGAACACACCCTGGTGGCAGGAGTTTCTATTGAAAAAAATGTAAATCCCTCACAGATTCGTTAATACCGTTCTTTTGTGCAACCAGAAAATCAGGAGGAAACACTGTAGTGTATATGTATATATATATATATATAAATCGGCATTGTAGGGAACCGTTTCTTTCTCACTTTATGAACCGCAGGGCGTTCTTTATGTCCTGCTGGCGCTTCTGACGGTCCACGTCCATTATTATCAGCCACCTGTAAATAGAAAATGCCATATCAACTGTATTGCCACCTTTAGTCAACTACCGACATCCGTTAGATAACTAACGTTAGCGATACTGTAAACAAGCTGTGTTTTTAAGCACCTGGCTAGCCAGCTATAGCTGGGAATAATTCAAGTTATTATAACCCACCTGGAGATAAACAGCACCTAAAGTCAGGGTTTACTGCTGGAATATACCGACCCAAGACGGGAGACCTGTTTCATCTACCATCCAGGCAGAAAACACCACTGCTTGCATCGTTTAAGCATGGACTGATTTTCACTTTCAATTCTCCTGCAGAACAGTGAACACCATAAAGATGGATAGAGACCTGCGGTTTTAGGGCAGCGCCATTCGGGCTCTCAGACTGCAGCACTGCTTGCTTTTGCCAGGTGGCTTTCAACTTGTGTCTGTTATTAGCTGGCACTGGCAGTATATAGTGTGTCTGGCTTAGGCTAGATCGTATGTAATAGAAGGGTTTGTTTACATGATCAAACGTCGGAAATGTTTCTCGATTTCTTGATGCCACACAGCAAAATTCAGAAGATAATAAATACCTTGAACTACAGGTTCATTTGCACCATGTGCTATAACCTAGGTGCAAGAATGTGTAACCTCTAATGTCCACACAGTTTCCTGTTCCACATTTTTTTTTACCCTTTAACCTTTTTAAAATGTGCATTGTTTGGGAGTGCAAGCCAATTTGAGATTACAGAGTATGTTTTCCAACTCAAATCTGCGGTAATGCGACTGCTCAGTAAAATCGCACTAGCTGGTACTAGACATTCTTGACCAATAATTTGCAATAATACATCACAGATGCCATATTATACTCTTAATGGCAATTACTTCTCTAGCAATCTCCATGGTGTACACCCACTCTTGGGATTGTTTGAGTTGCATGGCTGCTGCCACTGGGTCCTACTGGAAGTTTTTTCTGTGGTAATGAGTGCTTTGTTTAGGAGACAATCATTTATGCTTAATTAAAATCATTGTAATTATTTTTCGGTAATAATATGAGTTAAGGAAAGCTTTAACTTTTTAGAGTGTTTTTCTCTCTGAATATAAGTATAATTCTTAGATGAAAGCTACACACAATCCATGTGTGTCTCACGTTAAAGCAGGTATCATCTATTATGCCTATAGCAGAGATGACAAAACATTGGTAAACATTGGTCTTGGTGTCTATCAGCTTGATCTAAGATAACATAATCATATTATACCAACCATCAATTGTATGAAAACTCGTCATTAAAAAAATCATTATTCAAAACCAACTGTGCCACAATTATTGTAATTGTACTTTGTGCACCCTCCATTTGCCAGGATAACAGTTTGGAGGCCTCTCGAGGGTCCAATGATTCATGTCCTCCCGAGATTCAACAAGACACACCACATATCCGTGGGAATTGAACAGATATTGAACAGTTGGAGATAGTGACTTACGGATGACGCGCCTGCATGGATGATGGACAAAAGTGATATTCGGTGAAAAAATGTAACCGGTTCCATGTCATCCCGAATATGATCTACCAGCATTGTTGTTGAAATTAATTCAAACCAAGCAAATTTGGAGCAGTGCAAAGCTAGTGATGTTAGCTCGAAACATCGTCACGTATAAAAAACTTTGTGTTCATTCTGATGTTCTGGTTTGTATTCAACCAGTGAGATGTGAGACTGAGATTTCCCCGGCTGGAAACATCATAGCCGCGGGTCTTCGAGTCGGATGTATTGGTTAATGCACTCACATGCATCAGCTGGTTTAAGGGCCCACCTTTGTATGTTTTTTAAATTACTTCAAACAGTTTTTTTTATCCCTTAAAAATATATTCATGTAAACTAGCACAACGATTTCTAAAGATATTTCATGCTTTTTACTGTTTTGATTGCCCCTCTGTATTTCTCACTCTCAATTTTGTAATTGCCTATTCTATTGACTTTGCCTGAATGTTATTATTTATGGTCTTTAACACAATGTGTTCAGTGTTCCTTACTACCTTAAGAATCCCCTTTTTTCAAGATGTTCCTAGGTGAATTTATGTATATATCTTACAAGAGATGTTTGTTATGATGTTCAATAAAAAAATAAAAATAATCTCTGGTATCAGCTTCCGGGTTGGTGCGTCCATCACTAGATTTGAACGTCACCACCGAGCGGGAGTGCGAACGATAGTCGGACATACGTCTCTGTTCTGGAAACAATTGGTGTATACAGGCCTCTACACTAACCTTTATATTCGGTAAGACTTACAATTATTTAGTTATCTGACTAGCAAACATTTTCTCTTGCTCATTATGGTGAGGGAAACGTGAGAAAGTGTACGCGGAGTTGCTATATTAAAGTCATGTGGTCACAAGGCTGTACCAGCGTGTGCCTAATAATGTGGCATGCTAAGCTAACATAGCCGGGTAACTAGCAATGACCAGAGTAAGTACTGGGCTGGTTACTGTCATCGTGTTAGATATAAAACAACTCAGTTGGCTAGATAGTTACCATGCAAACGAGCACTGTTGATATTCTTTATTTCAACAGTGTTGGAAATCCTAGAAGAACAAATTTGACTGTTGCTCAGCCTAGGCATGTCAACACGTCTAGTACCTTTCAGTAGTCCCACTGTATCATACGGTGTCTAGCCTGCGGATTTTCCATAGATATTTACCTATGGCGGATTGTCTAGCAATGATTTAATGACAAGTGTGCATAACTATCAACCTAGGTAGGCTATATGACTTGATGGTTGGCCTGTTAACAAGTGTTTCTCATTTTATCAAAGAGTACTCTAGCAATGATGGCAGCAACATCTACACGCCGAATGAATTGCATTTCATCCTGAGATCATATTTAGCTAAACAGTTTGGTACGATGCAACTTCTAGATGGGTGTTCTAAATAGTTTTTGCCTGTGACCAGCTTTATATTTACAAATCTAAAACGCTATACATATAAAAAGTAATGTTAATTAATTTTTAAATTGCACATATGACAGGAACTCATTTCTATTGTTTAATTCAAAAAGAAATATTGGTTACGTAAATAACCTCACATTTTTAGTTTTGGCACAGTTATTTAATGTATAATTCTTAATGTAAACAAAACCCCATGTGACTCTGTGACTTTAATTTTAGAAAAGTGTGCATTTAAGATTATACGGTTTACTGTACCAAAGCTGCAAGGTGCAACATAGCTGTTTTAAAACCATTTGAATATACAAACCTTGTATAATATATTCTCTAAGTTAGCTCCTTTTCGTCTCTGTAGATCTGTTTCTCAGATGGCGACGGATGGGATTGCACAGTTGGCTGACTCTCTGGCCAAGACTCAGGTGACTGAAGGAGAGTTGAGCTATAAGGGCCAAGGACGCAAATTTGACACTGCTGAATGTGGTAAGAGTTTCCACCAACCTAAGTTGTATTATGCTTTTGCTCTTCCCCTTGTATTTGATTAAGCACTTTAAGTAGATGGTGGGTGTGTAATGCTAAATGTATTCCTCATCAGAAAATTGTAATCACAACTGTGGTTTCAATCCCCTCCCCCTGCCCTTTCTTTCTGTGTTTCCTTTTCCCTAGTGGAGGAGATGGTGAAAGAGATCCAGGAGTTTAAGGGGTTGAAGGCGCTTAGGCTGGAGGGGAACACTTATGGAGTGAAAGCAGCACAGGCCATTGCTAGAGCTCTGGAGTCGAAGAGTGAATTTAAGGTACCAACCCTGTTCATTAATATATCTATTTTAGGTTGGAATGAACCTGTATTGTATTCAATGCCAATTTTGAGAATGTAGCTTTCTGTATCTGCCAATCCAATACTGACATATACTGGGGATATGGAGAGTCTATTAAACACCCATGTTAAAATGCCAGGTTTTTGTGATGTGAAAAAAGGAGACAAAGATAAATCATGTCAGAACTTTTTCCACCTTTAACGTGAACAATTCAATTGAAAAACGACAAACCTTTGAGGGAGAAAATAAAAAATAGAAACCTTACAATAACCTGGTTGTATAAGTGTGCACACCCTCTTATACTGGGGATGTGGCCGTGTGTTCAGAATTAACCAATCACATTCAAACACATGTTAACTAGAAGTCATTACACACCTGCCTGCCATCATTTAAAGTGACTCTTATTAATCACAAATAAAGGTCAGCTATTCCGTAGGATTTTCCTGACATTTTCTTAGTTGCATCTCAAAACAAAAGCCATGGTCCGCAGAGCTTCCAAAGCATCAGAGGGATCTCATTGTTGAAGGATATCAGTCAGGAGTAGGGTACAAAATAATTCCAAAGCATTTGATGTACCATGGAACACAGTGAAGACAGTCATCATCAAGTGGAGAAAATATGGCACAACAGAGACATTACCAAGACCTGGGGTCCGTTCTCCGTACGTCGTTAACTCATTTAGCCGGATATGATTGTTGTCGATTTGACATAATCCGGGTTAGTTCGGCTCCCCGAAGCTCATCCTGTACTTGTTGTCATACCAACAGGTGCGTAAGCTTGAACCTGCTCCGGAGCAGGCTTATTTAATGTAAACACGATTAGATGGCTTCTTTATAAGCGGAGGTGACGTGGGAAGTCATTCACAGCCATGTTCTGTCCGTATACGAGAAGAATAATTCGCTGAGCTTTTTCGAAATAATTCCATATTGCGAGATAAACAATTAAGACCATTTATTGAATAATAAATAATAATAATAATTCCGTATTGCGAGATAGACAAGACCCTTTATCTCAGAGCGAAACTGTACTCACAGTTGTTATAACCGATACACATATATAAAAATGTATTATGTAATTGACACACCTCACGGGAAAACCGATACATCTCAAGGCTTTAATAACGGCACAAACCGTTTGCAATGCATATTATAATATTATTTGCGAGTGGCTCATTCCACTATTGGAGATGCGGAAAACGTGGGGAAAAGTGTGGTCATATTTACATTCCTACACAGCTTTGACGTTCACAAGTCAAAGCAATTTATCATTACTCAATGTTTAACAGTTGAAATTACTGTACCAGTCATCTGGATTATAGGTCTACTTAATTTAATGCAGCAACAAATAACTTTACAGTTTGGTAAATTAATTTACTTATCTGTATTTTGGTATAGCATTTTGTATATTACTTATCCATATACCCCCTCAGCCCCTTAGTATAATTTATATTGTTCTATTCATATGTTTTATGTACGCACCTTCCTGCCAAAGTAAATTCCTTGTCTATTCACACATTCATGGCGATTAAACACTTTTCTGATTATGATTTCTGATTCTTGATTGCTGTTATGAACAGACCGGCACATGCATTTACCTGTGTTTTTAAAGCGACTTAGGTGACCATGAACAATACAAGTAAGACTACCATTTAGTAGAATGTTCTTGTACTTTTACTTGTTCTAGTCGGTCCATGAGTAATCCCAGAGTGTGTGTGTGTGTGTTGGAGTTTGTATGAATTAACGTGGGCAGAAATCGTATTTTACGCAGTGAGAATTGTGGAAGAAATGTACTGTCCTGTGGTGGCTCTGACATTAAGAAAATATTAAATTATGACAAATACAATACCGTAACAATTGATAGAACCATAAAGTGAACAATAACGCATTTAATTTGTCTGCTACTTTTTGCCAGCCCTCCTGGCTTTTGCAGACTTCGCGGTGTTCCCTTGCGTTTTAATTAAACATTCAAGTTCCGCATAACCTTCCATCAATATCTGTTGTTGTGATGTAGAGAAAAAGGGGGCGTAATCTTTGGCCATGATGAGTAGCCAATAGGAGTGTCGCTGATCAAGGTTTCTACTATCGATACATGTCGCCTTTTAGACGAACGCATTTATCTCAGATGACTCAGTCTAGCTATACTCATCGTAAACAGCAGGTGTGTTCGGAGAACCGAATTAGCCGGATGATGAGTAGCCGGGTGATGTCATCTTGGATGTCTCATTTGATCTCGGATGTATTAAGCGACGTACAGAGAACGGACCCCTGGACATCCCTCCAAAATGAATGAAAAGACGAGATGAAAACTGGTCAGGGAGGCTTCCAGGAGGCCAACAGCAACATTAAAGGAGCTGCAAGTACTGGGTGTATGCAAAATGTGACAACAATCTCCCGTATTCTTCATATGTATGGGCTATGGGGTTGGGTGGCAAGTTAGAAGCCTCTTCTTACAAAGAAAAACATCCACACCCGGCCGAAGTTTGCAAAAACAAACATCAAGTCTCCCAAAAGCATGTGGGCAAATGTGTTATGGTCTGATGAAACCAAGGTTGAACCTTTTGGCTATAACTCCAAAGGGTATGTTTGGTGCAAATAAAAACACTGCACATCACCCAAAGAACAGCATACACACAGTGAAGCATGGTGGCGGCAGCATAATGCTTTGGGCTGTTACAAGGGCCTTAGTCAGGGTTGAGGGAATTATTAACAGTTCGAAATTCCAGGAAATTTTGGCACAACCTTCAGGCTTCCATTAGAAATGATGAAAAGGAAGTTTACCTTTCACCACAACAACGACCCAAAGCACACATCCAAATTCACAAATTAACTCATTTTGGAATGGTCCAGCCATGAATCCAATTGAACATCTGTGTGGTGGTCTGAAGAGATCTAACAGATTTTGAGCGCTTTTGCAAAGAGTGGGCAAATATTGCCATGTCAAGATGTGCCATGCTAATGGACTCCTACCCCAAAAGACTGATTGCTATAATAAAATCAGAAAGTGTTTCAAACAAAGTATTAGTTTAAGGGTTTACACACCTATGCAACCAGATTATTGTATGGTTTTTATTTTTCCCTTTCAATTGAATTGTTCACGTTATGGGACACAAGTTGGAAAAAGTTCTGACATAATTTTTTTATTATTACTGACATATTTATTTTTATTGACATTAAACATGTTTTTTTACACCACCTGTATGACAATGTGCAATGATTGGCAGCATAATTATACACCTAATACAGTGAATTGATATTCAATTAAAGGTTCTATTTCGTGAAGTTTTAAATGACGAAGAAACATAAACCGCATATGTGAATTGGATGCCATAAAACCAATTAAAAACATGAATTAAATGAACATTCTTTCATCCTCACTTGATGACGTGCAGTACTGTTACTGGAGTGATATGTTTACTGGCCGACTGCGTTCTGAGATCCCTCCAGCCCTGGTAAGACACTTATTTCAATTCCTGTTGATTTTTTATATATTAAAGGTTTTCCGGGTTTATAAACGGATCCAACCATCTTTATCTCTCCTGTTCAGAACTCCCTGGGTGCGGCCCTGATGACAGCAGGCGCCAGATTGACCGTGCTGGACCTTAGTGATAATGCCTTTGGACCAGATGGGGTGAAGGGCATTGAGAAGCTGCTCATGAGCACCGCCTGTCACACGCTGCAGGAACTTCGGCTCAACAACTGCGGCATGGGCATTGGTGGGGGCAAGGTGGGCAGAACATGTCTGTTTTGATAGGAGATACATTAAAATGTTACAAAGTGGAGATTCTCTTAACACAAAGTTGGCATGCTAGTTGTAGTCTAGCCTACGATAAATTAGTTTATAATAATGTAAAATAACTTTTCCACTTCAGTGATGATACAATTATGCATTTCCTCAAGTTAAAGCTATTTTAAATGTGTGAATGTGTGATTTTTCTTTGGGCTCCTCAGATCTTAGCTGCAGCATTGACGGAGTGTTATAAGCAGTCCTCTGCTCAGAGCGCCCCCCTTGGGCTGAAGGTGTTCATCGCAGGCAGGAACCGTCTGGAGAATGATGGAGCCACTGCACTCGCACAGGCCTTCCAGGTACAGGGGGTGGTGCGGGCGGTGGTGCGGGCGGTGGTGCGGGCGGTGGTGCGGGGGGTGGTGCAGGGGGTGGTGCAGTGGTATGGTGGCATGGTTACCAGCTCGTGCCACCAGCTGCATGGTTACCAGCTCGTGCCACCAGCTGCATGGTTACCAGCTCGTGCCACCAGCTGCATGGTTACCAGCTCGTGCCACCAGCTGCATGGTTACCAGCTCGTGCCACCAGCTGCATGGTTACCAGCTCGTGCCACCAGCTGCATGGTTACCAGCTCATGCCAACCCAATTCCACTGATGAGACTGGTTGAACTGCACTGACTGTGAACATGTTTAAATCTCTGTGGTATTGCGGGTAATAATGCATGTTTGTTCTTTTCTGCATATATAAGTGAAACCGTGTTGGCCTACAATCTAAATCCAGGATACTTGCCTGTTTGGGCGTTATAAACATCACAATCTGTATAAATACGTTATTATTTTACCTTCAAATGGGAAATTGGTGTGACATTGTGTACGCCCTCAGCTAATGGGCAGTCTGGAGGAGGTTCACATGCCCCAGAATGGAATCAACCACGCCGGGGTGACCGCTTTGGCTACCGCAATGGAACACAACCCACAGCTCCGGGTCCTCAACCTCAATGACAACACCTTCACCAAGAAAGGAGCTTTTGCCATGGCACAGGTAAAGTACTGGTTTGATGTGACACGGAAACACACCAGGAAGATAAACAACATTATTTTACCGACACATTTGATTAGGTAATAAATATGTTTTAAACAAGGCATGGAAGTTCTTTGAATATGATAAATACATGTTGTTGGGTTCTGTTTTTACCAATGACCTAAACTGGGTTGCTGTTAATCTCTGTTTGGGTTGTAGATTTGTTGAAGGTTATAAACTTTTCAGGCAGACACAACCATGTCCTAACTGACACTCATCTTTTTCTGTGTTTTGTTCCCGCCTCAGGCTCTGAAACATTTGCGCAATGTTCAGGTGATAAACTTTGGAGACTGTCTGGTTCGATCTGAGGGTGCAATAGCCATTGCAAAGGCAGTCACAGAGGGGCTTCCCATTCTCAAGGTACGGGGTAGTGTTTGACTGGTCACATCCACACGGTACGGGGTAGTGTTTGACTGGTCACATCCACACGGTACGGGGTAGTGTTTGACTGGTCACATCCACACGGTACGGGGTAGTGTTTGACTGGTCACATCCACACGGTACGGGGTAGTGTTTGACTGGTCACATCCACACGGTACGGGGTAGTGTTTGACTGGTCACATCCACACGGTACGGGGTAGTGTTTGACTGGTCACATCCACACGGTACGGGGTAGTGTTTGACTGGTCACATCCACACGGTACGGGGTAGTGTTTGACTGGTCACATCCACACGGTACGGGGTAGTGTTTGACTGGTCACATCCACACGGTACGGGGTAGTGTTTGACTGGTCACATCCACACGGTACGGGGTAGTGTTTGACTGGTCACATCCACACGGTACGGGGTAGTGTTTGACTGGTCACATCCACACGGTACGGGGTAGTGTTTGACTGGTCACATCCACACGGTACGGAGTAGTGTTTGACTGGTCACGTCCACAAGGTACGGGGTAGTGTTTGACTGGTCACATCCACACGGTACGGGGTAGTGTTTGACTGGTCACATCCACACGGTACGGGGTAGTGTTTGACTGGTCACATCCACACGGTACGGGGTAGTGTTTGACTGGTCACATCCACACGGTACGGGGTAGTGTTTGACTGGTCACATCCACACGGTACGGGGTAGTGTTTGACTGGTCACATCCACACGGTACGGGGTAGTGTTTGACTGGTCACATCCACACGGTACGGGGTAGTGTTTGACTGGTCACATCCACACGGTACGGGGTAGTGTTTGACTGGTCACATCCACACGGTACGGGGTAGTGTTTGACTGGTCACATCCACACGGTACGGGGTAGTGTTTGACTGGTCACGTCCACACGGTACGGAGTAGTGTTTGACTGGTCACGTCCACAAGGTACGGGTTAGTATTTGACTGGTCACATCCACACGGTAAGGGGTAGTATTTGACTGGTCACATCCACAAGGTACGGGGTAGTGTTTGACTGGTCACATAGCATGATCATTTTCTGTACTTGAATTTTTTACCAGGTGGGTGTACATTGGCAGCACCTGACTCTCTCTCACACACTTTATTTTCTTCTACTTGTGTTTAAGGAGCTGAATCTGTCATTTGGGGAGATCACAGAAGAAGCCGCACTGTTGGTGGCACAGTCAGTCCAGGGCAAAGCCACTCTGGAGAAACTGGACTTGAACGGTATGTGTGGACACACCCTAAATACACGGTGTGAAAACTGGATTCAATCTGTTGCATCAACTAGTATCATTTGTTTAGCAGCTGTAGTGTTGATGTGTTGTTGGATGTGTGTTGGACCGCTCAGGTAACTGCATTGGGGAGCCGGGTTGTGCTGCTCTCAGAGAGGTGATGAAGGGCCTGAACATGGGAGACAAACTGGGAGACCTGAGGTACTGGACTGAAATTGAAACTCACAGTAGCAGGACGTTTACATACACTTAGGTTGAAGTCATTAAAACTCACTTTTCAACTCCACTCCACAGATTTCATGTTGGCTAACTATAGTTTTTGACAAGTCAGTTATGGAATCAGAAGTTTCTGATGAGCTAAGTGACATAATCGGAGTCAATTGGATGTGTATCTGTATCTGAGAAAGAAATATAATGTGGATGTATTGAAGTAACCTCTCAAGACACTTCGGAAGTTGTGGCAAAATGACAAGGTATTGGAGTTGACATCACAAAGCTTTGACCTCAATCCTATAGAGAATATGTGGGCAGAACTGAAAAGCGTGAGCTAGCAAGGAAGCCTAGAATCCTGACTCAATTACAATGGTTCTTTCAGGAGGAATGGGACAAAATTCCCCAGACTTTTTGTGGGAAGCTTGTTTAAGGCTATCAAATACTAATTGAGTGTTCGCAAACTTCTGACTGACAGGGAATGTGATGAAAGAAAAGAAGAAGTTCTTATCCTCCACCTCTCAAACGACTGGATTATTGACCCACCATGATTGACAGATAGCTGTCGGTACCTTAGTATGCCTTTATTTCTGTTAGCAGTGTAAGGGGATGGATTCTCTACAAGGTTCGGACACGTCCACAAAGTTCCGCTTTGGCAATGGTGTTGTTTTTAAGGTGTAAATAACTCAGCGGGTGCTGTATAACAAGTCACAAGTGCTGAAGATCTGCAGTTTGTTAGCATACCTAACATTTTACTGGCTTGTGCACAAGCTCCATTGAATAGACAGTGCTAGCCGCAATGTTTTGCCCGCCAGGCTGTCGGAGTAATCATGTGAATGACAACTATGAATTATTCTTACATTTTGCATTTTTATAGTACAGTTGTGATTCTAACTGCACTAAGAATTAAATGTCAGGAATTGTGACAACCATTTGTCCTTATTGACCTTGTAATTGGTCCCTCTGCAGTGACGATGAAGGGGAACCAGGAGAAGATGATGATGACGAGGAGGAGGAGGAAGATGAGGATGATGATGAGGACGATGACGACGAGGATGATGAGGATTATGTTGACGAAGATGAGGAAGAGGAGAGCAGTGAGAAGGTGTTCACCCCTCCATCTTTACCCCGTCCCCCAGACGCTGCCTCCTTCCTTTGCTTTCCTTCCCCAGACAAGCTGCTCAAACTGGGCACAAAGAGGGCTCTGCTAATTGAACAGCAGGTAAACATAGTCATTAAAACACTAGTGCAGAACTCTCCTTTCACTAGTTGTTACAAACTGGGATTTACTTTTTATTTTATTTATTGTGTGTAGACTGTGGTCACGGTACAGGATTTTTAAAACTGACATTCCAACCACCGTGCTTGACAATGTGTAGACATGTTGTTTTGGATTTGTCTGAAATGTAGGCTTAAAGGCACGCATTCATTTAAATTTTTATTCTTTTCTTCACTTGATTGTCTTGTTGCATATAGGATGCATGTTTTGGAATATTTGTATTTTATATTATTATTATTAATATACCTGAGTGACCCTGAGTGTGCACTGACTTCTCTCTGACTTTTGTCCTTTTGTCTTCCCTATCCAGGTAGATGTGGCTGATGCTGGCAAGACAGCGGAGGCTTTCCTGAAGATCTCTTCTGTGTACAAAGAGGAGGATGAGGAGGTTAAAAGTGCGGTCCTGGACAGTATCGGTGAGGCCACAATTAATCTTGTCTTGTTCATGGATATGAGATGGTCCTCGTTGATCTGAAGTGTATGTTATTTTTGTTGTGCAGATTCTGTTCTCAGAAAAGCCTTTGCCAGCCCCTCTTTCCAAGGCTATAACTTCGTATCGTCACTGCTAGTGATGATGGGACTCCTGAAGGTATGTGACACACACACAGTTTGTCTCTAGATTAGTTAATACACACTTTACGGTTGTGGTCTTTGTATTGGGTGTTATGCATGCCTCTGTCTCTGTGCCGTTCAGAGTGAGGACAAGGTGAAGCCGGTGCGAGTAGTGTCTGGGCATTTGCAAGCACTAGAATACGCCGTGCGTCAGGACTACTTTCCCCAGGAACATATCGCTGTGCTGGAGGCCTTCATGTCCCGGTAAATGCGTGAGGGAGGGGCAGCGGCTTAGCTTTCAGGTACCACCTCCGACCGCAGATTAATACACCACATTGCCATGAGGTTCCCTGAGTCCATTAACGACATGCTCCATATATTTCACCCAGATCAGGCTGTCACAGTTACAACCTAGCTAACATGACAGGTGGAAGTGTGCGGCATTTGATAGTTGGTGACTGTCTGCTTGTGACCCCCAGACACAGCCAGGCCCTGGAGTTGTGCCCCAGTGCCAGAAACCGCCTCAAGTCGACGCTGGAGCATGTCCGGCATGAGAGCTGAAAAATGCAGAAACACAGCCTTATGACCTGAACGGTTTCTACCCCAAACGTGAGGGGCCATTGAGCACACAAAGACTGGACCACCAACTTAACAAGCACACATGACCACTGCATTCTAACCTCCCCTGGAACACTTCCAGACTGAACCTGTTGGTTGATGTTGTTTTAGGTGGGATTACACATACAGCCATGTGGGAGATAATATGTGAATGGCCTCTCTGCTCATTCACAGTGAAAAGACTTATTTACTCTTCAGTTCATTACAAGTTCTCCGTACTGATTTTATATATTTTTAAATAAGAAAGTAAAAATAATAAAAATGCATAATGATATGATATAAAATGTGTCATGTACTGCTGTGGGAATATCGTATGATGACACCATAATGAAAAGGGAAGAGTGGAAAAACATTTCAAGATTCCTTAAGGATTGCAAACTCTTAAATTTGACACTGCTTGAGTGTGATTTTATAGTGTGTAGGCATGAACTGCATATTTTGAGCCTGTGAACATTTCGGTCTGACAATTTAGCAAGAAAACACTGCCAAGAACGAGGATCTAATTCTTCTTTCTTCAACCACATTAACATACGTTTGCTGTGAGACTATTTAATCGGGTGAGTGTATTTTCTCCATCTGCTTTTTTCAACATTTACTGTTGTGACGTGTACTAAGCTTAATGCAGACAGTAACTATACTTTCACTTACATTTTATTGAAAGTATCTCAGATTAGGGATAATGTGTTTGGGGCAATTGTCAATGTTTTTACAACACATGAAGGGAACTATTAAATGAAGTAGAACACTCTTGTACTAGCGTCATTTCTATGGGTACTTGCCACAGGGAAAGTGGTTTTGAATTGTTGGACATCAGGTAATGAGCTCGGGCCAGAAACAGAGTTTGAACAGTTTTTCTCCTGATGACAGTAATATAGATATGACCTTTGGGCTGTAGGTAGTTCACCGGCAGTAGAGTGTTTGCAGAAATCATCCGAAATCAGAAAAATAAATAGACATTCAAAACAAATAAAATCCTAGCGTTGGAGATCTCATCTCATCTTCAACCGCTTATCCGGGGTCGGGTCGCGGGGGTAGCAGCTCTAGCAGGGGACCCCAAACTTCCCTTTCCCGGGCAACATTAGCCAGCTCTGACTGGGGAATCCCGAGGCGTTCCCAGGCCAGTGTGGAGATATAATCTCTCCACCTAGTCCTGGGTCTTCCCCGAGGTCTCCTCCCAGCTGGACGTGCCTGGAACACCTCTCTAGGGAGGCGCCCAGGTGGCATTCGTACAAGATGCCCGAACCACCTCAACTGGCTCCTTTCTATGCAAAGGAGCAGCGGCTCTACTCCGAGTTCCTCTCGGATGACTGAGCTTCTCACCCTATCCCTAAGGGAGAGGCCAGCCACCTTTCTGAGAAAACCCATTTCGGCCGCTTGTACCCGCGATCTCGTTCTTTCGGTCATGACCCAGCTTTCATGACCATAGGTGAGGGTGGGAACAAAGATTGACCGGTAGATCGAGAGCTTTGCCTTTCGGCTCAGCTCTCTTTTTGTCACAACGGTGCGGTGAAGCGAATGCAACACCGCCCCCGCTCCTCCGACCAATCTCCCGCTCCATTGTTCCCTCACTCGCGAACAAAACCCCGAGGTACTTGAACTCCTTCACTTGGAGTAAGGACTCATTCCCTACCCGGAGTAGGCACTCCACCGGTTTCCTGCTGAGAGTCATGGCCTCAGATTTAGAGGTGCTAACCCTCATCCCAGCCGCTTCACACTCGGCTGCGAACCGATCCAGTGAGTGCTGAAGGTCACCGACCGATGAGGCCATCAGGACCACATCATCCGCAAAAAGCAGTGATGTGACCATCAGCCCACCGAACGGGAACCCCTCCCCCCCATGACTACGCCTCGATATCCTGTCCATGAATATTACAAACAGGATTGGTGACAAAGCGCAGCCCTGGCGGAGGCCAACCCCCACCTGGAACGAATCCGACTTACTGCCGAGGACACGGACACAGCTCATGCTTTGTTGGAGATTGAAGAAGTAATGTGCATTTAAGTTGAAATGGAAAGAAAATATTTACTGTTACTTCATTTACAGTATTTTCTTAATGGTGTAATTGTAGTAATATTGGAGAGTGTTTTCAAAAGCTTTAGTGTGTGAAGCATGCTTGACAACATACTTTAGGCCTACACTCATATGACGTCCCAGAGGGTCTTCATTGGATTCAGGTCTAGGGAAAGTGAGAGCCAGTCATTTTTCTGTTGAAAAACCAACTCTTTGTAGTCTGAGTATGGCCTTTTGTTCTTTCCAATGGAGTACGCAGTATGAAACAAAGTGACTGTTTTTTCCATATCCCTTCTACTTGTTTATTATTTTCAAATTCAATTGGACACCCAGTTGTATCTGCTTTCAGGAGACTTTTTGGGGTGCTGGGCTAATAAATCTTACTTGGTTAGCATGTTAGCTGGTACTGGTCACCATGACGACTGTAAGTTACCCTGGTAACTGAACAGTCTTGACAACATCATAACCTTAAGTGCCCCAAAGGAATGTAATTTGGTGGCATGTTGTACAACCAACCAACCAAATCCCTGTTTACCACAATCTAGGGCAGGGGTGGGCAAACTTTTCAGCTCAGGGGCCACATCAGGGTTTTGAAATTAAATGGAGGGCCACATTTGTTTGGTATTTTCTTAATTATAAATTATTTGTGGGCCAGAAAAGCAGAGAAATCAGTATCTGAATTGTTCTTAAATGTTAGAATGTCCTGATAATGCCACACGCTTAACTGCTAACAGCGCTGTTCTGTGAAGGGAGTAGTACACAGCGTTGAACGAGATCTTCAGTTTCATGGCAATATCACCCACGGTATAGCCTCATTTCTCATAGCAAGTATAGATTGACAGGTTTCTGGAGAAAGTTCCTCGTATCTGGCCTTTTTGAGCCTGTAATCAAACATGCAATTGCTGATGCGTGAGATACCCAACAAGTCTAAATAAAGTTGTATTGCTTCTATAATCAGCACAACGGTTTTCAAATGTGCGAACATAACTGCAAAAGGTTTTTCAAATTATCAATTAACCAAGGTAGTTTAGATGATGTAAACGTAACGTACACCCACCCTTCAAAGCATTTCACATGACATAAACGTAACGTACACCCACCCTACATGACGTAAACGTAACATACCCACCCTTCACAGTAGTTTACATGATGTAAACGTAACATACACCCACCATTTAAAGTAGTTTACATGACGTAAACGTAACGTACACCCACCCTTCAAAGTAGTTTACATGACGTAAACGTAACGTACACCCACCCTTCAAAGTAGTTTACATGACGTAAACGTAACGTACACCCACCCTTCAAAGTATTTTACATGACGTAAACGTAACGTACACCCACCCTTCAAAGTATTTTACATGACGTAAACGTAACGTACACCCACCCTTCAAAGTATTTTACATGACGTAAACGTAACGTACACCCACCCTTCAAAGTATTTTTACATGACGTAAACGTAACGTACACCCACCCTTCAAAGTATTTTACATTACGTAAACGTAACGTACACCCACCCTTCAAAGTATTTTACATGATGTAAAGAAGGATTTTACATGACGTAAACGTAACGTACACCCACCCTTCAAAGTATTTTACATGACGTAAACGTAACGTACACCCACCCTTCAAAGTATTTTACATGATGTAAAGAAGGATTTTACATGACGTAAACGTAACGTACACCCACCCTTCAAAGTATTTTACATGACGTAAACGTAACGTACACCCACCCTTCAAAGTATTTTACATGATGTAAAGAAGGATTTTACATGACGTAAACGTAACGTACACCCACCCTTCAAAGTATTTTACATGACGTAAACGTAACGTACACCCACCCTTCAAAGTATTTTACATGACGTAAACGTAACGTACACCCACCCTTCAAAGTATTTTACATTACGTAAACGTAACGTACACCCACCCTTCAAAGTATTTTACATGATGTAAAGAAGGATTTTACATGACGTAAACGTAACCTACACCCACCCTTCAAAGTATTTTACATGACGTAAACGTAACGTACACCCACCCTTCAAAGTATTTTACATGACGTAAACGTAACGTACACCCACCCTTCAAAGTATTTTACATGATATAAAGAAGGATTTTACATGACGTAAACGTAACGTACACCCACCCTTCAAAGTATTTTACATGACGTAAACGTAACGTACACCCACCCTTCAAAGTATTTTACATGATGTAAAGAAGGATTTTACATGACGTAAACGTAACGTACACCCACCCTTCAAAGTATTTTACATGACGTAAACGTAACGTACACCCACCCTTCAAAGTCTTTTACATTACTTAAACGTAACGTACACCCACCCTTCAAAGTATTATACATGATGTAAAGAAGGATTTTACATGACGTAAACGTAACGTACACCCACCATTCAAAGTATTTTACATGACGTAAACGTAACGTACACCCACCCTTCAAAGTATTTTACATGATGTAAAGAAGGATTTCACATGACGTAAACGTAACGTACACCCACCCTTCAAAGTATTTTACATTACGTAAACGTAACGTACACCCACCCTTCAAAGTATTTTACATGACGTAAACGTAACGTACACCCACCCTTCAAAGTATTTTACATGATGTAAAGAAGGATTTTACATGACGTAAACGTAACGTACACCCACCCTTCAAAGTATTTTACATTACGTAAACGTAACGTACACCCACCCTTCAAAGTATTTTACATGACGTAAACGTAACGTACACCCACCCTTCAAAGTATTTTACATGATGTAAAGAAGGATTTTACATGACGTAAACGTAACGTACACCCACCCTTCAAAGTATTTTACATTACGTAAACGTAACGTACACCCACCCTTCAAAGTATTTTACATGATGTAAAGAAGGATTTTACATGACGTAAACGTAACGTACACCCACCCTTCAAAGTATTTTACATGACGTAAACGTAACGTACACCCACCCTTCAAAGTATTTTACATGATGTAAAGAAGGATTTTACATGACGTAAACGTAACGTACACCCACCCTTCAAAGTATTTTACATTACGTAAACGTAACGTACACCCACCCTTCAAAGTATTTTACATGATGTAAAGAAGGATTTTACATGACGTAAACGTAACGTACACCCACCCTTCAAAGTATTTTACATGACGTAAACGTAACGTACACCCACCCTTCAAAGTATTTTACATGACGTAAACGTAACGTACACCCACCCTTCAAAGTATTTTACATTACGTAAACGTAACGTACACCCACCCTTCAAAGTATTTTACATGACGTAAACGTAACGTACACCCACCCTTCAAAGTATTTTACATGACGTAAACGTAACGTACACCCACCCTTCAAAGTATTTTACATTACGTAAACGTAACGTACACCCCTCCCCGCATTGACGCTTTCTTTCGTTCCGCAGTTCCACAGTCAAGATGGCGGCAGCTATGGATGTTGATACCCCAAGCGGCACAAATAGTGGAGCGAGCAAGAAACGTTTCGAAGTGAAGAAGGTATTCCCCTTTTCAAATTAATCCTAACTCACTCTTTGATCAACTGTAATGTTGGATATTACCACTGGTTTAATACCGGCTTGAGGATGATCTTCCACGGATTTGTTAGCATAATTTAGCTAACCTCACGCTAGCTGTGGCCAGTGCCCATTGCATTTGCCTATACCATACTAGCATTTATTCCTGGGAGTGAGTTGGCGTTTCACTGATTTGTTAGTAACTAACCAATGACATTCACGAAAACAACTTCTGACGCCAGTTAATGTAGGTCACGTTAGTTTGATAAACTGGTGAAATACCACGCATCTTAACATGTTTTTGATACCTACACAGTTAACCCGCCTGCTGGCTAGCAGGGTTATGCTAACTAAGCTAGTTACGTTATTTTACTACTGTTAGTAAAGATTAAAAATATTACCAGGAAGGTTGTTAGTAAAGATGACAGGCACTGGTACAATCGGATTAAAAAAGGTCACTGACTACTCATATTAAACCCTAATATAGTATTTTCTCTTGTTTTGTGATCAGTGTGGGTATTGTAGACATAACCTTGGCTAATTTGATAGTTGTAGTTAGTTGAATGTCATATTGTAACTGCTACTGAATGGGTTTATTTAAGTGTAATGTGACTTTTCTTTACAGTGGAATGCAGTGGCACTTTGGGCCTGGGATATTGTGGTCGACAACTGTGCTATATGTAGGAACCACATTATGGATCTCTGTAAGTATGCTATTAACTGCATCGAGGGATGTTACGGACCCTACAAAAGTGTTTCATTCTGAGATGAATTGTGTTTTTGTAGGCATAGAGTGCCAGGCCAACCAAGCCTCTGCCACATCAGAGGAGTGCACTGTAGCCTGGGGAGTCTGCAATGTAAGACACAATTTATTGCTTCGGTGTATTTTCTTTCCATGCACAATACATTATGATTGTCAGGTGCCTAGTATGCATTTAGTGTAAGAACAGTAGTAAGGTGTTAACTAATTCTGCAACTCGTTGTACTCTCGAAAAGATATGGATATATAATTGTGTATATACTATGATGGTGTGTCATGGGTTTGCCAGTCATTTCTACTTCTCTCCCAGCATGCGTTCCATTTCCACTGCATCTCCCGTTGGCTAAAGACCAGGCAGGTGTGCCCCCTTGACAACAGGGAGTGGGAGTTTCAGAAGTGAGTGTCTTCAGTATATTTCTAACATCATTCCATGTCCCTAACTAGCCAGATCTGCAGATGTTTATGGTGGACATTTTTTTTCTCTGGTTAATTGTCACAATGCTTTATTCTACTGACTGAAATTGTAGTTGAGAAAATGTGTTGTGAATGTTAAAATGCTAATTGCTGCAAAACTTCACCCATTACAGATATGGACACTAGGAGCAAGACTTGGGATGACTACTTGGGCTTCTGTTTCAGGCATAATGTTGCTTTTTCTTCCTTTGTATAATGGACTCCACTCTATAACTCTCTGAAAGACGCTGTACACTTGACACAAACGGTGACTGGGTTTGGTGTATGGGGCATTCCAAAAGCCACGTGAGCGTGTAGACTGAGAACCACGCTGCACTGTTGTGATTTGTGTGGCGGCCTTCAGAGGACCCTGCTATTTTAGGCTAGCTAGAAATGACTTTTGTGTTAAATTTGCAATGTTGTAAATTATAAATAAACACCAATGTTCTGTTTGACAGAATTGAGATGTGAATGTTATTGAATGAATGTATGACTTGGATTACTGGCAGTTTAATCAGTTAACATACATTGGGGTTTTGATCCACTCTAACATTTGTGGCCTTGATGGATTTTCGGTGTTGAACAGATATATTTAAGTATTTACCCCTGAAGCCCATGGGAAAGTCCTGATTCTAAGTGTCCATTTTAAAGAAGCTGTCGCACTAGCACTTGTTTTAGCTTGAGGATCAAGAAAAACAACTCTTACCCACAATTAAATTCAAACTGAAGAAACAAATGTGGGGGTGGGGAGATTAAAACAATGTAGGTAGTTTGTACACAAATGTTGCACGATCGACAGGCAATATCAAATCGGTCCGTTTATTTTTTTATTTCCTGGAAGGCAGGAAAGGTAGCTGTAAACTTCTAGTAACATCTTCAGAAGACTGACACTCCAAATGTAATTGAACAATATAGTAATGTATCCAATAACTGGGGGGTTACAAACTAGCTGAAGATTATATTTCTGTGTCAATGTCAGAAGTACCATTTAATAACAGTAGCTCACCAATCAACATACATGTGGGAAAGTGACAAGATAAAAACTGTCTTCCATTTGTCAAAGAATAATCTAACCTCATTGAAACCAGTATTGAATGCTTAGCTCTACAATTTAAGGAGATTCCTGATCATTGTTAAGCAAGCAGAAGATGTGCCAACAAATTCAACCCAAGAACTGACTGATACTCAACGAAATGTGTTAAGAACCACACATTCACAGGATCTACTAGCACTGGAAAAACAAATTACTCAGCAAAGACTACCTGGCGGCTCATTTATAGAAGGCAATGGTATCAATACAGAAACGAGGAAATTACCAGATGGACTCATCATTTAAACTAAATTCCCAATTGGTTTTGAACACCATATATTAGTGCATTACAAAATACTAATAAAAAGAATTTGCAACAACCAAATATTTATTGATTTGAATTGATGACATTTCCGATAAAGTTTCAAACCAAACAAATGTTATTTTACTTATTGGAGTTTGGAAAGAGAGAGACAAGGAAAACATAACCTTACAATAAAGCAAAGTTAAACATTAGAAAAACATTACTTTACCTAATCCACTCATGAACATTGTTTTGGTTGGATCAGTAGGAAATACACAAGATGACCCACAACTTCTGTGCTGGTGACAAAGGCAGAGTCCAGTTGGGCTTTTCCAAATTCACATAAAAAAACTTGAATTTAAAGGGATTCAGTGGCTGGAAGTAAGACAACGGGAATAGTTAATATGATGGCTGTTTTCATACCAACATTAGCCAATAGTTTCCCCATGATCAGTGTCCATTGGGTTGCTTGTAACCACTTAACACTAACTTCAATAGGCTGGCCTCCATTTAAGAACACATAAGAGATGCTGTTGACCCCCCCCAACTGTTGTCTAGTGTCATATGTCCTGCATGCCCGTCTTTAGCCTCATCCTCAGTCTCCATCTGCCATTACCACCATTATCCTCTTTGATCCAAACACAGTGGAATAATCTAAAATAAGCTTCTCGACACCTGACTACACCCACCTGTAAACCCCCCTCCAGTTCTTCTTCCCGCTTTAAATCGCCCACTCTTCTAAGCTCTAGGGTGAAGGGCTTCCGAACTTAGCGCTCAGCTTGGTGATCAGGGCCATGACCTTAGGGTTGCCCTGGTACTTGGCAATGTTGGCTGGGTTCTGGGCCACGTCCTGGAATGCTGCCATAACCTCAGGGTCCTGGAAACAATACAAAAGAGATTCAGATGCACACTACAGACATGGCCAACTGCAAGACTATGCCAACACTTCAGGTGAAATTTAACAATGTACCTTCATAGCATTGAGCACTTCTGGGTCATTAAAGAGCTCTCCCAGACCAGGCATTCCAAATGGAGAACCACCTCCAGCGCCGCCCGGGAAACCTCCTGCACCGCCCGGGAAACCTCCTGCACCGCCCGGGAAACCTCCTGCACCGCCCGGGAAACCTCCTGCACCGCCCGGGAAACCTCCTGCACCTGCAAGATATTACATTAATTCAGGCCAATGGACCCTTGGGTAACAGATTCTGAACACAAGTGGTCAGGGCCCAGTTATAGCTCATCATTCAAGCTAAGCACTAAAAATCAGCTATAAAACTAATAACATCATGAACCCATACTCCCAGTTACCTGGAAAACCTGGGAAGCCGCCACCTCCTGCTGCTTGTCTAGCCTCCTCCTCCTGTGTAGGGAAATATTTTACATTCAGAGAATTTATAATAAATAGAAAAGTATTCCTTTCCCACACATTTACATATACCGTAGGAGCTTTTTGTTGCCAATTCACAGTTACGTTTAAAATAGCCGAGGACCCAAGTAAATTCCTTGTATGTTCTCACATTCATGGCGAATAAACACTAATCTGATTCTGATAAACTTTCTGTGGTAGTGGATTTAATTCTGTGACATGTATACATTTTATTTTAGTAACAGCACTGCCAGTGAAAGTTTGAGTCCTAACCAAATATATTATGGCTGCTAGATTGTCCCATTAAAGCAAATCATTTAAAGGTGTTCTTTAATCGACTGCCTGGATGTCAGAATCCTGTTTGTGGACTTCAGTTCTGCTTTCCACACCATAATCCCAGCCCTTCTCCAGGAAAAGCTCTTCACCATGGGAGTGCCCGTGTCCACTTGTAAATGGATCATAGACTTTCTATCTAACAGGAGGCAGCAGGTGAGGTTGGGGAAACACCAGTCTCTGAAGACAGTGGAAATGAGAGTGGACATTAGGAAACGCCAAGCTGACAGCGGAGATACTTCTCATAAATGGAGACTGATAAAAATCAAAAATGACTACATTATCCTGGAGGGCTCCCTCGCCCTGGACCTCAAGTGGGAGCTGAACCTCTCGGACTAAGAAAGCACAACGAAGACAGCACTGCCTGCGGCAGCTCAACAAGTACGAAGTGCCAACATCCATGATGAGTTATGCTTCGACAGCAATCATTGAGTCCATCCTGACTTCCTTTATCACCGTCTGGTACGCTGCAGCCACTGTCAAGGAAAGACAGACTGCAACGCATCATCCGCTCTATGGAGCCGACCATAGGATGTAAGCTGCAGTCCCTCAACGATCTGTTCAAAGCCAAGTCACTGAGGCGGGCAGCAAAGATTGAGGCAGACCCCTCCCATCCAGGTAATGGACTATTCAGAACTCTTCCCTCTGGCAGACGTCTACGGTCTATCAAGACCAAAACATCCCAGCACAAGAACAACATCTTGCCCACGGCGGTGAGTCTAGTACTAGATGGCCTTTAGGGTTTGGCCCATGCAATTCCCCAACACATTTTTTGTTAAGTGGACACCCTTGATGACAATGTCCATGTGAACACAGGTTATATACAGACGGGTGACAAATGTAAGATATTAATGTAGGAGGAACATAACCAATATAAATGCTTTCATCCAGGTGTTCTTTATGCTTCCAGTAGACCTCCAGACACAAATAGACTATGCAGGCATATTGAAGCTGTTCTGGTGGCCCAACACCTTACTGAGACGCATACTTTTAATTTGTCATCCGTCTGTAGTTTGTCATCTTTTCCCCACATACATACCCTCTGAGCCTTCTCAT
Organism: Dallia pectoralis; assembly: GCA_029465975.1. Lineage (NCBI taxonomy): Eukaryota > Metazoa > Chordata > Actinopteri > Esociformes > Umbridae > Dallia > Dallia pectoralis. The sequence goes on along the minus strand of CM055752.1, from coordinate 9,937,963 downwards.
GTTCCTCCCTTGCTTTCTTAACCCTCTCCTTCTTGTCCTTGATCTCTCGCTCCTCCCTCTGTCGCTCATACTTGCGCCGGTGCTCAATGATCTTGTTAGCCTGAGGAGAGCAAACAGTTAACTTGGACGTCAATCCCCTGGTTTTCCAGGCAACCTTAAAACTGCTCTGGCTTCAGTGATTGGTCACCTTGGGCTGGACTTCCTTCAGCATGGCACTGGCATCCTCATCGTAGTCCAGTTTACATGCTGTGGCCAGGTCCTTAACTGCCTCCTCCCAGTGCCCCAGCAACCTGACACACAGGAAAGAGACTCAAATGTAAGGGCCGGTCAATGAGCGTATTGATAGGAGTTCTATAGAACTGCATCGCGTGTTAACGGTTAGGATACTATAGAACTGCATCGCGTGTTAACGGTTAGGATACTATAGAACTGCATCGCGTGTTAACGGTTAGGATACTATAGAACTGCATCGCGTGTTAACGGTTAGGATACTATAGAACTGCATCGCGTGTTAACGGTTAGGATACTATAGAACTGCATCGCGTGTTAACGGTTGGGATACTATAGAACTGCATCGCGTGTTAACGGTTAGGATACTATAGAACTGCATCGCGTGTTAACGGTTAGGATACTATAGAACTGCATCGCGTGTTAACGGTTAGGATACTATAGAACTGCATCGCGTGTTAACGGTTAGGATACTATAGAACTGCATCGCGTGTTAACGGTTAGGATACTATAGAACTGCATCGCGTGTTAACGGTTAGGATACTATAGAACTGCATCGCGTGTTAACGGTTAGGATACTATAGAACTGCATCGCGTGTTAACGGTTAGGATACTATAGAACTGCATCGCGTGTTAACGGTTGGGATACTATAGAACTGCATCGCGTGTTAACGGTTAGGATACTATAGAACTGCATCGCGTGTTAACGGTTAGGATACTATAGAACTGCATCGCGTGTTAACGGTTAGGATACTATAGAACTGCATCGCTTGTTAACGGTTAGGATACTATAGAACTGCATCGCTTGTTAACGGTTAGGATACTATAGAACTGCATCGCGTGTTAACGGTTAGGATACTATAGAACTGCATCGCGTGTTAACGGTTAGGATACTATAGAACCGCATCGCGTGTTAACGGTTAGGATACTATAGAACCGCATCGCGTGTTAACGGTTAGGATACTATAGAACCGCATCGTGTGTTAACAGTTAGGATACTATAGAACCGCATCGTGTGTTAACGGTTAGGATATGAAGCCTAGGTAGCAGCATACTTGTGAGCCTTCCCCCTCCACTTGTAAGGCTGTGCAGAATCTGGGTTGATTTCTATTGCTCGGTCACAGTCCCTCTTCGCAGCATTGGGTTTCTGCATCCGAATGTAGACGCTGGGGGAAGAACATAGACCAGTGAACGTGAAGATGGGAACTAAGTACTCAAGCACATTGCTTGGTAGCGCATCAAGAGCAGAACTCACCTTGCCCTCTTGGCATACATGATTGCCACACATGGATTTAATTTGATGGCCTCAGTAAACAGGTCCAGGGCTTTCTGCAGCTCACCTGCAAATACAACAAAACAGTGATAAGTGCAGCAATTGATTATCACGCCAACATTGGCGTCAATTAGCTACTAGGTCATTGCAATTGTAATATTGACAGCAAACAGCTCACCCTCTCCTAACGCTTCAATAGCCTCAGTTTTCTTGTCATTGGCCTGGTCCATCATTTCTTCTGTCACCTTAAGAAAAAAATAAAATAACATTTAATCTGAATGACATTTAGGGTTCTGTGTGGTTCTGTTCCTTGGGATGCTTGAACTTTACCACCCATGTCAGTTATTGGATGCTTACTGGATTTATTTCTCAGTAAGTCACAAAAATTAAGAGAAAAACCTTTTTTTTTATCCTACTTGTTTACAAGTATCAATCAATTTGACTTTGACTTGACTCACTTCAAGATTTTCAAAATCTCCCATCGCCTGAGGTTCATCTGTGTCTGGCTCAATCACTCCATCTTGGTCAATCTCTGAAAAAGCAAAAGACATATCAATGTTAGCACATGATATAAAGTACATTCACTGTTGCTAAATGAAAAGAAAAATATGTTGGTAAAACTCCAGATGTTACAATGCGTATGTGTGTGCATGTCAATCTTTGCAGCTCTGTCCTGTCTATTAATATTTTGAGTTTTGTCATGTTTATGTAGAACCCAGAAAGAGTATCTTTTGCCATGATGGCAGGAACTAATAGGGATTCATATAAAATATGAATGCATTCACCTTTAATGGAGTTCTATGTTGAGTCATCAGTGTTACTCAATGCATTAGGCAGCATTACAAAATGCCTGTGGCATCGCAAGACACCAAACACTATTTTACATACAACCATCTAATCTCTAGGCAGAAAATGACTAAGATTGTTCTGTTTGAATTGCCAACCTAGTTACCATGTCAACACAGCAGTCAGTCCTCCTGATGAGAGACATGCCAAATGAGTGTTAGACAATTATTTAACGTACATTAGATAGCAGTCAAATGTACTTTTGACTTCAGTTGTAACATCTGCAAGATGCTGCACCCAGTTTGCTTTGAGACAGGTTCAAAATGCTTAGTGTAGAAATGTAACTTCATTTCATTTGCATCTGCACGGGAAAAACACATTTATATTGCTTTTTTGGACTGCATCAGGCTTGATGAACGGAATGGACATGTAACATCTGGTTTATTTAGCGGTATGAGAGTCGTCGTGTCTACAATATAACCACTTTTTAGCCTGTGTATAGATCTGTTTACAAACGCAATGAGTAGATGTGGTCAATGCATGTGCCAGGTATGAGACTGTTGCCAGGGTACGTGCCAGGTATGAGACTGTTGCCAGGGTACATACCCAATTCACTCTCCTCACTCTCAGAGACATGGGAATCAGGAGCAGAGGCAGGGGGAGGTGCTCCAGCACAAGGACACCCACCCTAAAAAAAGTAATTCTGTTTATTCTCAATCAACTCTCAAGTTTCCACCACTTAAAAGCCAACGGCCCAGTGTTGTAAAACTATGATAAAACCTAAATACCTTGCATGAAGAATCCTTTTCGGGGGCTTGTGGTATTTCAGCTCCCATTCTGAAAGGGACAGAACATTCTTTTTTTCCATTCTCTTTTTGGATATTGTAACATTTCCACACAGTGCAAGTGCATATTTCATTTAGTACAGCAGTTCACAACTACAGACATTCAAGACCTAGCCGTTTTTAAATTCTAGTCCTGTAATCAGAAAATAGCTAAGGCCTGCAAGGCCAGGTTAATGCAATTAACTACCAGTTGGATGAAAAAACAACATAGGCGTCAGATCCGCAGCCTCACAGTGGATAACAATTGTGTTGTTGTGACTAAGGTAGTTAGTAAGATTTCTGATGTGGCGAAAAGACAATCACACACAATGAGGGTGATGCTATTCGTATCAGAAACAGGAATTGAAACATGGTTTAGTACGGATGCTCATTGACTGACCCTTCCAACCAGGCCCGGAGGAACCCTAGCTCGGGCAGGTGCAACACTGAAGGGTTTGAGTCACACAGCTGCACGAAGGCCTTCAACTCATGCAATTTCCGCGGGTCCATTGTTGGTTCAGTTTCCGCACCACACACACTAAACATAAAAGTTGGAGAAAGTACAAATTCAACAGTTCATATATTCACTACTTTAGCAGCGTGCACGGTTGTAGTAACATTTTGGCATAAATTGCATTTACCATGTGCTACATAGCCCTACTCAGTTAACGGCACAAACAAATCACTCCACCAACTAAGTCCTTACTTTAGGTATCCCCGAAAATACCCAGGGCACGTGGGACCAATTCTTTAAAAAATGTAGCATGTCGCGTAGTAACTGATAGCATTAGCCACAAAAGAATATTCTGGAATTCGGTCGTGCTAGTCATGCCCTGTGCCGATTATTTGTTAACACACAATAGAGGACTGAAGCAATTTGCAAGAATACCACGTTATTTCCGATAAAACACAGCACACATGTTAGCGAAGCTACCTGTATAAACAGTCAAATCTTCAACGTCAGGATTCGAGAGCAGGGGTGCAACCAATCCTCCACCAAAATCACTTTCAATCTAGGTCCGCGTTTTTTATGCAGGCGCGGGTTAGACATCAAACAGGACAAACAACATAAGCGAGGTCCTTCGTAAATAGAAAATGTCGCAAACGATATCGGTCATTCGTTTGTGATCCAATCAAAATCACATAAATGGTACTTCTTCCACCAATTGTAACTAAGTCCTTACAGGGGTGGCAGAAAACCGGGCTGCGTTCAGTAGCCAAACGTTGTTGACCGTTTTATTGAGAAATACCAGCAATATAGCTTACATGATCCGTTGATGTTTTCTACATGTTATCGTTGCATGTTGGTTAACTTATAATTAGTTAAGTTAATTATAACAATAATAAACTTAAAATAATAATATTATTATTAACAAATTGTACTTCTATCGAGCACGTACATTATAAACGTTCGAAAACGTTGTGTCCCTCTAAACACGCCCCTCTTACTTTCTCAAGTCCAGGGCGTGCAATTTGGTGCTGACACATTAATGAATATCTCGTTGCAAATGGTGGTCTTTGACTTACTTGAGCTGTAGGTGGTAGTCGTGTAATTAATTTATTTGTCTAATAATAAAGTATGTGTATTTTATGCGCCACTATAAGTGAATGTCGGCACCATGATGGTGGGAGGTGACTGTCGCTGAAGGTCTCAACGACTTGCAATAATGTTGCCCTCAACTCATATTTTGACTAGATGTGCAAGGGAGTTGGTGTCACACTCCAAAGTTTGGAGTAAAGGTGAGTAGCTAACAAAGTTCTCGTTTTATATGAATTAGATGTGTTATACTGAACTTTTTCAAACTGTTATTAGGTTATCTACTTGTCTCCTGTCTTATGCAAGCCAATTTGAATAAAAATGTATATTTGTTAAACACAAATGCATGCTTAATCAAGATTGATGGCATTATGGATGGCTGTTTTCCACTGCATATTTATATTGTCAAATTCTTGTTGGTTAGGTTTTGTTGTAGATGTGTTTGTTTAGGTAATTGTGTATGCCTGTTAAAAATATGAATTAATGAATGAACCAAAAAGTCTCTTACAATGTCTGCAGGTCAAGTGTGGTGTCCATACCGGAATATATCGGTTAAACCAGCGGGGTGGAAACCAAGGAAGGTTCCACCAAGATACCTTGGCCAGCTAAGCCCTTTGACTCATCCACACCTCATAAAAAATGGCAAGTTTACTCATGAGGATGGCTAATTCCTAACAATTACTAATATAAAAACAAACAGGGAGTTTTAAGGATTGGGTTGTTAGCATCTCCATTTATGTGTTCTTGTGCTAATTAAAAGCTTTTCCCATCATGCTCTATGTCACAGGTGAGGTGACCCCTGGCTTAACCCAAACAGAGTTTGATCTACGTCGGCACCGACTGGCCTCTCTCATTGAGGCTCAGGCAGAACGACTGGGACCCACTGCTTCGTCCAACAGACACCTTGTTATTGTCCTCTCCCACCCAGTTCGCTATATGACCAATGACATCCCCTACCCCTTCCACCAGAACCAGGACTTCCTCTATCTCACAGGCATCCTTGAGCCAGACAGCGCCCTGGTTCTGTCTGGTACCGGCCGTCCGGACCAAGCCATCCTCTTTGTTCCTCGCAGGGACCCGTCCAGGGAGCTGTGGGACGGGCCCCGGTCTGGGAAGGACGGGGCGGCAGCATTGACAGGGATGGAGAGGGTCCAGTGTATAGAGGAGTTGGGGCTTGTGCTCAGAAGCCTTAAAGGTAGGGGTTACTAGGGGGAAGTCTTCAAAAACATGCCAAACATCTAATTAGAGTTAATGGTCCTCAAACATGAAACCGGCGTACAATAATATTACATCTGAAAATGGTTGTACGATCATTTCAGCCTGAGCTGGTATTTATCAACATTATTTGTCGTATCCAGTGTTTCTACGGGGATGAAAGAAGTCTGATACATTTTCCAAAGCGATGTTGATATAATAAAGAAGAAGCATTTGTGAACAAATGCAGCTATTACCACCATGGCAAATTAGTGTAATGACTTCACTACAACTATATAATTACCAGTAATGCGTTGTCAGGTAGCACTGTGTGGTACGATGGCTCATCGCCCTGCCACCCAGGGCTTCACCAGACCCATGTTCGACCCCTGCTGGAAGCCGGCCCGATGTTGCGTTCCCTCAGACCCCTTACACACGCACTGAGGGCCGTCAAGAGCCCAGCCGAGGTGGCCCTCATGAAGGAGGCCGGTTACATCACAGCACAGGCAAGTCACAACATATACGCACGTCTCATGTGAAATGCGACCTCAGATGTTAGACGTCTTCATGTGAACCGTCTGTGCCCGATCTTTCAGGCATTCAGGAAGACAATGGGTATGTCGCGTGTGGACATTGCTGAATCTCTACTGCATGCTAAGGTGAGTTATAGGTCTCCAGCTACTGTTTGGTCAGATGTCTCCTCCAGAATTCTATTGTTCTTATTGAACACCTGTGGCAAGGTGAGTAATAATGTGTTATATCGAATGTCTTTTACTTATCCTAGTTTGATTTCGAGTGCCGTGCCCATGGAGCCAACTTCCTGGCCTACCCTCCTGTGGTTGCTGGGGGAAACCGAGCCAATACACTTCATTACATAAACAACAACCAGATTGTCAAGGTAAAGGGCTGTACGGTGACGTGCAAAAGTATTCAGGTGGAGCAATTCACTCATCATACGGATGTACAAATGGCACTATGATGTTTTGTTCTTTTGGATATTGTATTTTTAAAAACTGAACCTCAAAAACAATTATTGGTTTTATGTTGGGAAATACACTCATGAGCCAAAACATTATGACAGGTGGAGAAAATAACATTGATCATCTCCCAACAAGGGCACATGACATGTCTGGGAAGATGAGATGGTAAACAAACAATCAGTTCTCGTTGTTAACATGTTGGAAACAGGAGAAATGGGGTGGAATTTGGACCTGAGTGACTTTGACAAACACAAACTGTTATGACCAGACGACTGGGTCCGAACATCTCTGTAATGGCAAGGTGTGTGGTGTGCTCCCAGTCTGCAGTGTTGGGTAACAACCAACAGTGGTCCAAGGTGTGTGGGGTGCTCCCAGTCTGCAGTGTTGGGTAACAACCAACAGTGGTCCAAGGTGTGTGGGGTGCTCCCAGTCTGCAGTGTTGAGTACCAACCAACAGTGGTCCAAGGTGTGTGGGGTGCTCCCAGTCTGCAGTGTTGAGTACCAACCAACAGTGGTCCAAGGTTTCTGGGGTGCTCCCAGTCTGCAGTGTTGAGTACCAACCAACAGTGGTCCAAGGTGTGTGGGGTGCTCCCAGTCTGCAGTGTTGAGTACCAACCAACAGTGGTCCAAGGTGTATGGGGTGCTCCCAGTCTGCAGTGTTGAGTACCAACCAACAGTGGTCCAAGGTGTGTGGGGTGCTCCCAGTCTGCAGTGTTGAGTACCAACCAACAGTGGTCCAAGGTTTCTGGGGTGCTCCCAGTCTGCAGTGTTGAGTACCCACAAACAGTGGTCCAAGGTTTCTGGGGTGCTCCCAGTCTGCAGTGTTGAGTACCCACAAACAGTGGTCCAAGGTGTGTGGGGTGCTCCCAGTCTGCAGTGTTGAGTACCAACCAACAGTGGTCCAAGGTTTCTGGGGTGCTCCCAGTCTGCAGTGTTGAGTACCCACAAACAGTGGTCCAAGGTGTGTGGGGTGCTCCCAGTCTGCAGTGTTGAGTACCAACCAACAGTGGTCCAAGGTTTCTGGGGTGCTCCCAGTCTGCAGTGTTGAGTAACAACCAACAGTGGTCCAAGGTGTGTGGGGTGCTCCCAGTCTGCAGTGTTGGGTAACAACCAACAGTGGTCCAAGGTGTGTGGGGTGCTCCCAGTCTGCAGTGTTGAGTAACAACCAACAGTGGTCCAAGGTGTGTGGGGTGCTCCCAGTCTGCAGTGTTGAGTACCCACCAACTGTGGTCCAAGGAGGGACCAACCAGTGACAGGGTGTTGGCCTTTCAAGGCTCATTGATGCACTATAGGGCAACGAAAGATATCCTGCCTGGTCCGAAGTGACATGTCTACTCTGGCACAACTCACTGTGTGCGTGTGCACCGGTTCCCTGGAGAGCTGATGGCACCAGGATGCATTGGGGGAAGAGGACTCTGGGCAATGTTCTGCTGGAACACCCTGGGTCCGGACATTCATGTGGATGTCAATTTGGCAAGTGCCACCTACCTAAACATTGTTGCAAACCAGGTACACAAATTCGGGGCTGTGGTATTCGTGGCTGTGGTATTCGTGGCTGTGGTATTCGTGGCTGTGGTATTCGTGGCTGTGGTATTCGTGGCTGTGGTATTCGTGGCTGTGGTATTCGTGGCTGTGGTATTCGTGGCTGTGGTATTCGTGGCTGTGGTATTCGTGGCTGTGGTATTCGTGGCTGTGGTATTCGTGGCTGTGGTATTCATGGCCTCTTTCAGCAGGATAATGTGTCCTGCCACATTGCAGACATTGTTCGGTAATGGTTTGTGGAACATGATGAAGTGTTCAAGCTGTTACCCTGGCCTCCAAAAACCCCAGATCTCAGTTCAATTGAACGTCTGTGGGATGTGCTGGACCAACAAGTCTGATCCCCGGCAGCTCCACCTCACAACGTACAGGACTTGAAGGATCTGCTGCTAATTTCTTGGTCCCAGACAAAACCACAGGACACCTTCAGGACCAACAGCATATTAAGCAGGTGGTCATGATGGTTTGGCTTTTCAGTGTGTGTGACCAGTGTTATCATGCTGCTCAAGTATATGTGGGAAATTAATAAACTAAACATTTTCCACCCTCACACACTGTTCCTTTGAAGAGCTACCCTTTGCTGCTATAGGCTTTATTGGTTTTGGGGTAAGCATGAACAAGCTTTCTAGAGTGTCAGCGTATTTGCTTTATGTTGTTTGAACGACATTCATGGACTGCATTTTTCAAATAGTCGCACAGATTCTTAGTGGGATTAATATTAAGACTTTGTCTGTCACTTGTTGATTGGTTAGCCACTCCAGTGTTGCTTTGGCCTTCGGTTTGGGATTATTGTCCTGCTGACATGTGGGTTCACTTGATGTATGCCCTGTATGTTGCTCCAGCAGAATCGGGTCTACTTGCCAAGTCTGTTCACACGCACAAGGGATTCTTTCAACCCCTAGTTGCAGCGTTTGAACACTTTTTAAGATGACACAAAACAATGCAAACAGATCAAAAACACACAACACGAACAGTCAAGAGACCCTGCCTATTTGGTGTATTTACTGGGTAAATATAGAAGCGAGGCGAAAGGACTCCACTGTGTTGACGGGGAGCCCTTCAGGACAATGTAGTCATCCTTTATTTTTAACAGACAACATGATGCTGCCGCCACCTTACTATACTGTAGGGATGGGGCATCTTGAGGCATGGGCAGTTTATGCTTTTTTTATTTCTTTCCTTTGTACCACCATTTTCAATCAATGTAGCTTTTGCAATGTATTAATTGAAAATTGGTTAGGGGTTGGAATACAAACAACGATGTCCATATCCTTATCTTTCTCTTAGGATGGGGAGATGGTGCTCTTTGATGGAGGGTGTGAATATTTTGGTTATGTCAGTGATATCACTCGTACCTGGCCAGTGAACGGAAAGTAAGTTGCATCCCAAACATTTTTGGAACGTTGTCTCCTCTCCTTTGCTAACTCTTTCTAAATAAGTCTCCTTCTCAACCTGTTTGGTTTCGCCCAGGTTCAGCCCTGCACAGGCCGATTTGTATGAGGCCGTGTTAGAGGTGCAGAAGGCCTGTCTGTCTCTGTGTTCCCCGGGAATCAGTATGGACCACATCTATAGCACTATGGTGTCCTTGTTTGGGCGCCAGCTCAAGCGTCTGGGGATCGTGAAGGGCTCTGCCAGTGATGCTGATGCACTCAAGGTAATGTTAAGTGTTAATGGTTGCTGTTGCTATGGTAATGCAGGTCAAGTCTCAGTGATATTAGAGGAATGTGTGAACCTGACAAATGTTTCGGGTAAAATTCAATATCAATACATTGGTAATTAATTTAAAAGTTGATAACAAGTTTTAATAAGTTGTAATATGTTTTCTGTGTCTTTTGGGGTCTTACATATATAAAACAATTGCTATGTAATTGCTATGTACACACGGTAATATATGAACAAAAAAATCTAAGCTTAATTGTTGTTTAATCAGCTTGATTTTACACTCAAACAATCATATGGATTTCATTAATTGAAATTTGTACAAAGAAAAAAACATAAATAATTTACACAAAAACGTGTGCCTGAATTATGGGCACACCTGCCATTAGTACTTCATACACCCTCTGAGTCATCTCCTTTAATATTTCATGAGGTGGGTGAACACATAGGAAGGTATTTAAGACCATTACTCCCCACAGTAGACTCCTTGGTCCTTAATTGTGGGCCACCTATGTCACGCCAATGGTTTTCAATGACATTTACATCAGGTGACTGTGATGGCCACTGTAAAAGCTTCATTCTTTTAACCATTTGTGTGGATTCGGAGGCATGCTTTGGATTGTTGGCCTGTTGCAAGAACCAACGACACCCCAGTTGTAGCCTCCTGGCAGCGGGACACATGTCTGGGCCGGATATGTCCTGTTACTTGATGAGTACATGTTGCTATGTATCTTAACAAGGTTTCCAGATCCTTTGGATGTAAATCAGCCCACAGCATCAATGAGCCGTTTTCTACATGATTATGGCGTTTGTTGCCAAAAGGCTAAAAGTTAGTCACATCAGAGAACCATAGAATGTGGTTCCTACTATGGTATCAATGAATGTTTGTGTTTTAGGGAAAGCAGAGCCTTGTTCTTCTGGCAGCCCAGAATACACTGCATGGCAATTCATTGTAGTTCTTAAAAAATGGGTGACACCAAGAAAAAGTTAAATTGGGTTTCCTTTATCACCAAATGTGGTTTAAATTTTGCCCTAATATCAATGTTTTGAACCATTCAGATTTTCATCACACACACGTATTTCCTCAAACCTGAAGTGCAGATAAAAGTGCCAACTCTTATGAGCTCACGGGTGTCCAAGCCACCACCAGGAGTCTCTAGACAACCAGGCACTGTGACCATACTCCCAACCACTGTGACCATACTCCCAACCACTGTGACCATACTCCCAACCACTGTGACCATACTCCCAACCACTGTGACCATACTCCCAACCACTGGTGACCATACTCCCAACCACTGTGACCATACTCCCAACCACTGTGACCATACTCCCAACCACTGTGACCATACTCCCAACCACTGTGACCATACTCCCAACCACTGTGACCATACTCCCAACCACTGTGACCATACTCCCAACCACTGGTGACCATACTCCCAACCACTGTGACCATACTCCCAACCACTGGTGACCATACTCCCAACCACTGGTGACCATACTCCCAACCACTGGTGACCATACTCCCAACCACTGTGACCATACTCCCAACCACTGTGACCATACTCCCAACCACTGTGACCATACTCCCAACCACTGTGACCATACTCCCAACCACTGTGACCATACTCCCAACCACTGTGAGGCAGTGTCTTTACTGCTGCACCCTTCATGAGCCTGTCATGCCAAATATCGTCCCCCTGCCAAAATGCATCCCCTCCTTATCACAATAATCCCCCTGGTAGATTAATGTTCAACAGCACCGATGAAATGCAAACTTCAAAGTTATATATCATTGTTAGGTATGTACATGACCATGGATAACAGTCACCTGATAAGCACAGATTCATGGTATTATCATTTTTGTTCTTGTTCTTTGGTGCATCCGTGACCCATTTGTTCTTCCAGGCAGCACGGCGCTACTGCCCCCACCATGTTGGCCATTACCTGGGCATGGATGTCCACGATACCCCCGAGCTGTCCTGCTCTCAACCACTTAAGGTTGGAATGGCAGTCACCATAGAGCCAGGTAATGTATGCATTGGCCAGGCGACACAAACACGTAGAACCCAATAAACTAATTCCCTCGAAATCTTGTTTGTACCCGTCCTAACCTTAAACCTATTAATCTATCGCTAACCCCAAAAATCAAACTCCAATTGAACATTTATGGGCTTTAAAAAACATGCCGAGCTGTAGAAGGCACCCGGACTCGCATAAAAGTACCAGCCTAAGACTAGTATGTGAAGGAAATGGCCTTAGATTCATTTAATTTGCAGTTGTGTAATATATCCTGCATTAATCGATTATTGTTTAGAACCAAAATGGCATTTGTATCTAGGAAGCTGTGATTTCATGATTGACTTAAATTTTGTGTTTTTGTCGTTGCATTTCATTTACAGCATTATATGTTACCCAAAGTGTTATTGGGATGATTTGACCGTTGTCATGTGTAATTCGGGGCGTGTCGTGATGAAACCTTTTCTATGTCGAATATTTTCTTAGCTTGCTTCATTACCAATCGATTTGGTCAATTATTGAACTGATCAGTTAGCTCTGTTAGATTGATTTGCAGTGCCGTGTGTAAAAATGATGTATTTTTGATTAACAATTGTTCAGACATAAATCAGGATGTCTTTTAGTGTTATATTCTTAGCCTTTAGTCGTAGGTTTAACCTGGTGGCTGTGGTGAATACGCTACAGAAGGATTGATTCACACCCCACTTATCTGGTGGTGCAGCTCTGGAGACAAGCGCGTATCTTTATATTTCAGAGTTCGCTGGAAAAAGAATCAGACCGCAAAGGGAAGAAAAAAAATCCATATTTAGAACGGTAACTGATGGCAACATGACATGGCATGTGGTAAAGATGAATGCAGTGTATAGATTATTGAATGTTAACAATTAACACATTTGTACAATGAAAACACGAAGTAGCTTGTCACTTGAAGCTCAAACTCGGGTATGCATTGTTAGCGGGGGCACTGGCGTTCAGAAAATGTGCTCATCCTCGGCAGCAGTGAAGTTATTGCATTGTGTCGAGAGTCGGCGACAGTTCTGTCTGTTTAATGCTCACTTACCTACCACAGCAGAGAAGTCATTAACGGCATCACAAATATACTCTGTATGGTTAACGAGAGGCTTGTCAAATTTGTTCTTCTGACCGAGCATGTAGTATCATGTAGCATGAGTGTTTTAAATCAAACGTATAATACTACTCGGTTGGTCAGTCTCTTAATTATTTCATTTTCCAGGTCAGTTAAGTGAGCCTCAATACGCTACAATCGGGGTGTTTAACTCAAACTCAACGGGTGCCTGAGCTCTGCTGGTACTCTGTTTTACCACATCATTAATTGCACCCACCTGATTTAGCTGATTGGGGGGTTTCACTGAAAGAATTCCAAGAAACTGGCTTCAAGGGCCAGGGTTAGAGACCACTGCCCAATAGGGGCCCCGCTCCAGAGACAATGTTAGTGAACCTTGCCCTAAAACAAAGTAATAATAATAATTATTCTCATCTCATCTTCAACCACTTATCCGGGGTCGGGTCGCGGGGGTAGCAGCTCTAGCAGGGGACCCCAAACTTCCCTTTCCCGGGCAACATTAGCCAGCTCTGACTGGGGAATCCCGAGGCCAGTGTGGAGATATAATCTCTCCACCTAGTCCTGGGTCTTCCCCGAGGTCTCCTCCCAGCTGGACGTGCCTCGAGCACCTCTAGATGCCCGAACCACCTCAACTGGCTCCTTTCTACGCAAAGGAGCAGCGGCTCTACTCCGAGTTCCTCTCGGATGACTGAGCTCCTCACCCTATCCCTAAGGGAGAGGCCAGCCACCTTTCTGAGAAAACCCATTTCGGCCGCTGATTATTATTATCATTTAATGAAATGTTGCTGCACACTCAAGACAATGAAAATATGAATCATGAGAGTATTGGGTAAAAAGTAGACAAAGAATGTCGCCCTTTTTTGTCTGTTTCAACATTATTGTTTTAATTAAGAAGAAATAAGAATAACTGCACTTAAAGGAGTATGTCCCCCCCATCATCCTGCAAGCGTAAGTATATGGACAATTCCACTTAAAGTAAAATGCCTTCCTGAGGCCTTCCTTGTGCTTGTCATGCAACTCGCTCTGCAGGAAGTCTAGACATCAACGCACTTTTACCTTGATTGGGCTCACAGATGCCCGGTTTTCCACAAGCGGTTGCTGAATGGCGCAGCCGTTAATTCACTGCCACACTTTGCATCATTGGGAGACCTGCTTGCGGATAAGCCCCAGGTCCCTGTGGAAGGCTGTGTGTTGAATATAGTTGCTTCGTCTCGAAGAAGTTGCCAGAGCGCGATGAGGTGAAGGAACCCTATTTCAATGACTGCCCCTCCAGTCTGGTTATGCTTGTAATAATTTAAGATGGGATATTACAAGGTGGCGACTCATCCAATTATGAGATTTGTTTTGTATGTTTAATTATAGAATTGAATAGTACACTACGAAAGAAACTGGAGAATCTGTGTGGAAATCATAATTCATATGTAGGAAACTCTCTGCACCAAAAGATCAGTCTCATGCTCTGGTCAAAGGCTTACATCTACCAAAACTGTAACTATTATTGCTGAGATGATAGTAAACAACTCTCGGCTGTTTAGAAAAAAGGAACAAAATGTAATGTTGTGTAATGAAAAGCAGTGTTTTGTTTTCTGCTGTGGTAGGTAACAGTTCCTGAAAAAAGATTTTTATGCAGCACATTCTGTAAGAACGACCTAGCCAATGAGATTGGTAAAATAACTACTATAGCATAACGGAATGGATTTGATTGACATTTAAAAGGCTTTTTACAAGTGTCATGCGAGATTATGATCTCTCAAGTAGTCGTGTTCTGTGCACACATTTATGAAACTATAGATCAATGACTGGTGTACAATGGCTACTGCAGTTAACAGATTAGATCTATTTTCACAGGGGAGAACTAAAATCAGGAGTAAAAACTCCCAAGGTGGATTTTAATTGGTTGGGTATTCTCAAATGGATTAGATTCAACTTTATTGTCATTGAACGGTACAGTACAACAAAATATAGTTTGCAAAATGATATGCTGGCAGTGTGTCAATGAGCCGGAATATGAGTCAAATGAGATGGAGTACAATGTAAGGATGTGCAATTGACATGGGTCAGTAAATCTTCAGGTGTGCAGTTCAATGATGTAATAAATTGCAGATATGCGGAGGGTAGTTCAGGTGGAAAGCATCTGTGCAAGTGGTAAACAGAGAGTACAAACTGTATGAATTGTGCAAATGGCAGATAAATAAATAATGTAGCAGTGTGTAGGACAAGAGTTACCGGCGGGTTTCAGAGTTCAGCAGGGTAAAGGCATCTGGGAAGAAACTATACCTAAGCCTGCTGGGTTTGGTGTGTAGAGACCTGTACCGCTTATGTGAAGGCAGCGGGTCAAATATTTGATGGTTTGGGTGTGATGCACTCATCATGAACCTTCCTCTGTAGTGTATCATTACATCACACATTTTTATTTTATTGATTGACACTTGTTGGGCTGGATAAACATTCCAGCAGAAGTACCCTGTAGAGGCATTTGCTTATAAAGTACCACTCAATGCACAGTGGGCTCCAAAAAGACATTGGCCTTTAAAGTGGTTGTATATTACACTGTTTGGGGTAATTTATATGAAAACATGCATTTTGTTATTATTCTTCCTTTAACCTTTATTTCATTAGAAAAGGACTTGGTGATATTTAAAATATGCTTTTTATGTTTGATGTTCTTTTAATGGCCATAAAAAGTATTTGCTTTACTTTTGAAAGCACATACGGTAATTGTTTTATTGACTTCAAACTTTTGAACACCAGTGTCTAATGGACCAATTACTTTATCTCCTGTACATGAATATATTTAATTGTTTTCGAACGCCCAGGTGATCGGACTTTGCATTGCAGGATCCAAAGGGGACTTAGATAAATAATTATTTATGATGGATATATTTTTTTTAGAAATCATCCCACAGGAATTTATTGGATGAAATAAAAATACCTACATTTATCTGAAGCGTCACTTATCTGAAGCGTTTAATAAAACTAACTGTCTGTGCAGTATAGACCCAGCTGTTACCAGTAAAGCAGACAGAGATGTCTACACAAACACTAAAGCACCAAACAGTCCATTGTTCTGCGTGTGCATAATGCAGAAAATTAAAATATAACATATACATCCACTCTTAACGTTCTTTTTCTGGGCTGTACCTATCGATTTAACAGTTTAACAGGTAAGTCGGTTGAAATCCCTTTGTAGCTTTTTATGACGACCCATAACGAGACCTTGTCCATCTCTCTTTCAGGACTGTACATATGTCAGGATGATGATCAGGCACCAGAGCATTTCCGTGGACTGGGGGTGAGAATAGAGGATGACGTTGTGATTGAAGATGGCAGAAATGCCCTAATCCTTTCCTCAGACACACCCAAAACTATTGCTGATGTCGAAAGAGCGTGTGCACAGGAGAGCTGCTGACAAGAGGGTGAAGTGGGGTGGGAGTTTGCACAATGTTGATGAATAAACATTACTGTAAAAAATCTAATGACTACTTTTGAGCACTAAAGTTTGCATACAAAAATGTTTTTTATTACATAGTTACAGATAGATTGTGTTAATTGGGGAGGAGCTGGGATGGTGGTAACATGGAACACTTTCTATTCCTTGAATCAACAGTGAAGTACCATCTCACATTGCACATGCTCAGTTTAGTCCTGAAGCATTATGTGAACAAAGAAACGTTTTGCAGAAATGCCATTGGTCATTAGTTTATAATAGCAGTAAGGCATACCAGGATTAGGGTTTGTTGTATATGGCCAATATACCACGGCTCAAGGATGCATGTCGACCAATTTTATTAGTACTGTATTTATTTATAGTATTTTCTTGCAAGTAAAGATGTCATGGCATGTTTTTCCTTGTGTGATTTACTTCTATATCCTGGTAAATATTCGGAAATTACTCCTTTTTAAGATGCCACTTATTAGAAAATGTGGTTATATTTTTGTAATAGATGTTCATCAATCAAGATCACACATTTGTTTCAATAGACAAAAGCTCAATTTAATATATATATATATATATATATATATATTCTAGTGGCAGGTGGTCTTATTTGTTGCTGGAATACGACTGCCCCAATAATAAAAGCACTAGTAGTGTGCAACCCTTGAGCTGTGATTGCAACGTCGAAAAAGCACGAGAGTATTTTCCGGGCAATCCCGAGTGCCAACCCCCTCCCCCCTTATCAGATGAGTAAAACAACAAGGCCGCCATTTTGTTTGTGAGGACCGAGACGGAGAGAGAGAGGCTGGAGACGCCGAGGACGAGAGCGACTTCTACGCCGACAACAGCGGCTCCCGGAGCCGCAAGTGCAGGAGTGACAGGGTCGTTTCGGACGAAGAGGAACACAAGGAATAGGACAAATACTTAAAAAAGATGAGACCGAAGAAGAAGGAGGGAGTGAAAAAGGAAAACACATTTTGAAAATCCAAGGAAGAGGGGGTGTTTTCACGGAGTGGAGAGGCGGAAGGAGGCACTAACTGGCTATTTCACGAAGAAAACCTGCGAGTAAAAGAAAAATAAGATAATGGAGAAAGGAGACGTTGTAGCCATCGGCGCGGATACAAAATGCCCGCATAGACTATTATTATAACGCTACATTTATTTGGGCTATTCGAGTAGGCAAAGAAAAGGCAGGTTTAAAAGAGAAAAATACATTAGGATAAACGCAGAGAGGGGTATTTACCATCACAAAGCCTCGCAATCAATGAAAGGATTTTCTGCATCCCAAACATGTTGGGGGTGTTGCTATCATTTTATGGAGGAAGCTTGGCACTTCTAAAATAGCCATAATGTAGCGACCCCCCCCCCCAAACAAATCGCTGTATTCTCTTGTTCGGATTTTCTCCACTTATGTTGCAACCTTAATTGATAATATCAGATTGATAATACATTGCAACATGTATGAACCAATATACCGTTTTTTCTCTCTAAACAACTATGATCGATTGCAGTAGGCAGTGTTTCTACATTTTTACCCCAAGAAATGCATTGTCAAACACTTAACGCAAGTAACCCAGCTGGTGAGAGAAGTCAATGCAAAATCAAAATAAGGACTAATTCGATGTGCCATTAATGAGCATGCTCTGGGTTATACCTCTAGAGAGGCACGTATCGTTTCACCATGCATGTGGAATTATTTGTCGACTTGAAGACCTATTGCTTACACCGTTTTTGCTCCAATTTGCAACAACATTGTCTGCTATTGAAATAATCGACACATGCATGGACATTGTGCGTTATTTTTTTACATGCAATGCCGGACCATGCCAACCTAACAGAATAAACACACGATGTAGCCTAGAATAGATGCAAATAGAAGGTCCATCGCTTTAAATGCATCTCTTATAGCCCTCACCGCGCTTCAGGTGCTCGGTTTACAGCCCACAAGAGCACTAACCTGCACTTCCATGTATTTATCTTAAGGGACAATGCCAATGGTTGACAGTGTTACGCCTACGAATGCTTATTAAACCACTATCACTCAGTGGGAAATGCAATCCCGGTTTTATATACCAGACCATAGTTAAGGCTATATGCATGTATTGTTCATTGCGGATCCCAATTTTGCGTGCATATATAGCTCTTTCTATTTTGACATGTGTCACCGTGGGACACATTCATCAGTATTTTTTTTTCTTCGATTAATAAAAAACCAGCACCAGAGCATCCCGGCTTGACCACTTGTTGTGGGAACAAATTGCATTGACTTAAATTTCGAGCCGTGTAACTGTTGCATGAATCCAGGTCCCCCGGAGTACCACCGGGGTGCGTGTTGGTGGCGTGATCGCGTCTCCCAACGCTCTCTTCCGCCCTGTGGCCACAACCCCTCGGGGATTTAACACCCGATTTCACCTTCGCTTGTATGGCGGAACAGCCCGATGCTGCCATGGAGGACCGGTCTCGGGACAATGTCTCCTCTGCCGTGGAGGCTCAATGAGCTTGTGGAAGGCCTGTTCGCTTGTCCTGTCCATCGGCTGCACCTCCCCCCTCCCTCTAAACTCGGAGAAATATATAAAGGAACAAAGTGTTAAGACAGGGGAGGGGAAGTAATACCTGCGGATACTATAGGCATATACATCGAGAGTGCAACACTGAAAGGAGGAGAGTGTAACGGGATCGCAGTCGCCTTTCCCCCCTACCGTCCCCCAAACGGTGGGGGAAGAATAAAAACACATTTACCGACGGGAAGTGGGACCGGACGGAACAAGGGACCGAGGCAATCCTTTGTGGACATAAATACATTTTTTTAATTCTTGAAAAATATGGCCGATAATGTTCTGGACTCCGGCCCGTCTTCAGCCAAGAGGCCTAAGCTCTCATCCCCGGCTCTCTCTGTGTCCGCCAGTGATGGAAACGGTAAGCGTGTTCGAGGCTATACCTGCCCAGCACTACATATGCAGTTTAACTCATATCACTGAGTTGGTCGATTAGCTGATTGTTTTACTGCCTTAATATGACCACCAACCAGCTTGTCTTGTCTGCTAATGCTTAAGGAGGCTTTTAGCTAATTGTTTACCATCTTTACCAGCTGGTAAAATTGTTAAATTAGTCTGTGGAAGTTTTAAAATCACAGATAAGTGGGCATTAAACACATTAGTCCATAACAGAAGTAGACAACTCACAGTGACTGCAGTTTACTGCCAGTGTAACTACTAGTGTTGGGCTATGCATTTCTACCCAGTTTGTTAGGTTGCTACTAACTTTCTAAACGTGAGCTTCCAATGCAATGTCAATTTATGCTTTTGATGTTACAATAACTGGAAAAAGTTGTAATAACTTTCTAGTTTAATATCAGGGTTGATTGCGTGTGTGCTGTACTTTCTTATCAGCTGAGCCAGAGAAAGAAATCACCTTAACAACTACATGTTCAACATTGTAGTGATGTGTTACTTTATTTAGTCTTTAAACAACATAACTTCAATGTTTCATGTCTAAAGTGTTATGCCTACAACTGGTAAGTAATTGTGTAGTGTGCTTTGTTACAGCGTCAGATAGGTGTTTTAACAGCTTTATTCCTAACTTTGTCAAACTCTTAATTCTATGGAATTTTAGTATGAGGTTGTGATACAGGGTTTCCTACCATGTAGGTGCCCCGGTCTGTCGTTAGCTCACCAATAATTTGCAGCAGTGCCCCCAATTCATTACAAGCTGCACTGTTCACTTATTTGAATTCTCTGGCGACTGTAAAACGTTTAGTTCACTGCAAAGCCTAAATGAAGTAGATTGAAAGTCAAATCCCGCTCTCAGATCCTACTGCCTGACTCATTCAGTTGATATTCATTCAATGAAGAGGCTATATAGTCAGCTGCTTTGGCTGGTAATTGGCACCCAGAATACCCCATTTCGATTTTCATTCAATGTCCGGTTTCATTAGGCTGTTTTTACATGCACATTTTAGAATACAGCATTGCAGAACAATTGTCCATAACAACGTATTTACAAATTCCTCTCGCCACCCATGTTTTAATCAACCAGAACCACTTCTGGAGCATCTTTCTGTACTTCATAAGCTTAATGTCACGGTCGGTCGCACAAATTGACACCTAACGGAAACATCTGTAAAAAGACACCACACAGTCTAACAAACCACGTAATAAAGTGAAAAGTAAATAATGTCTGTACTTGCAAACCGTTTGCATCTACTCTAAGCACATTGGGTGGATGTTAAAACAGGAGTGCCTTGTCAGTCCAGTAAATGACTGCTGCTGTCAAGCATTGGGGCTTGCCTTAGAATTGGGAACCAGCAATAGATGGCATCCATTTAAAACTATATGTTCTCAACTGATCAGCCGTGTAAAACAAAAGTGGAAATTGCACAGCTGCGTGAGAGCCCTGATATATGACACTGTTGCAGTGATAACGGCGATGGGCAACGTCACTTGGTTGCTCAAATGTTTGAAAACTGCCGGTATCCGGATGCTGCTGTTCCAATGTGTCTCCTGCGCTCCAGGTTATGAACTTCAGGGGTTAGGGTAGAAAAATGAGAAAGCTAGTGCACAAGCATCAGCCAGAGGGAGTCCCCGTTGCTACATACAGGCTGTTCCTTCTCCTCTCATTCTGTACGCTCTCTTCTCAGTACGGGTCTTCGCACGACGTTCAAGTAATATGAACTCGAGTCGTGTTCCTCATACCAGTCTGAGACGATGTGTGCTTCGTGACATGGCGTGTAATTCCGCTGGAAGTATCCACGTAACGAAGGGTTAACTGTAGGCACGAAGGGATGCATCTAATCTGCGACAGTGTTCAGATACGTCAACTTTATCAAGTGTGTTCTCATCCCAACCAGGGTATCCGTGTTGGGGCAGTCTTGTCTCCCATAGCAGAGTTTTGTCTATCGAGTGGCGTTTTCTGATTGTCAGCAGGGTGGATGTGTTATCTAAGAAAATATGTATATAAATATTTCTTCCTTCTGGAGTTCGGCTCACAAACTCATATTGGCGCCAACAGGATAGCCATTTATATTTAAGAGTAGATCAACATCGCGTCGCTAGGCATTTATTTTGTATATAAAAAAAAGTCTTTATGCAGATCAGGTGCAAAAAATAAGGAGACCCAAAATGAAAACATAGACCATTACAGCCCCACTATAGCCATTTCTGTTTTAGGTACAACGTACAGTATGTACAAAGTGCTGGTACCATTCTTCTTCTAGTAATGTAGTCATTCATACACAAGGTGCTAAAAAAAACCTGGGATGTCTTGAACGTTTAGGTTACATTGAAACAGGTTAGAGCTGCACAGTCTGCATTTTTTCGGGAGCTTATATGCATTTCTGTCCTATGTCTCCTTATTTACACATCAATGACGGTTTTCTCTGATCTCTCAGATTTCGGTTCACTCTTTGACCTGGAGCACGACCTCCCCGATGAGCTTATCAACTCTTCTGAGCTGGGCCTGGCCAACGGAGGGGACCTCAGCCATCTGCACACCAGCCTGGGAGGAAGCCCGGACGCCGTTGCCAAACACAAACAGCTCTCGGAGCTCCTCCGTGCCGGAGCCCAGCCCCCGTCGAGCCAACAGGGCGCCAACAACAGCCCGGGTGGTACCATGGGCCTCCTGGGGAACATGAACCCCTCTCCTGGGGCCCAGGGAATGGGCCTCCAGGGACAGCACTCCTCGCCCCAGCAGGCTGGCATGATGCAGCATGCTGGCATGGTGGGCGGACTAAACAGGACCATGATTGGGGCACAGAAGGGCAATGGACTGCAGCAGGGGCCCTCGCCCCAGGGCATGATGGGGGGCCAGGTGATGAATGGCTCACCCCGAATAGGTTACCTAGGCAACCCAGGGATGGGAAATAACAGTAACTTACTGGCAGAAACCCTGCAGCAGGGTGGGCAGCAGATGGGGCCAGGGGCACAAGCTGAGATGAGGACACAACAACCTGGAGCACTGAATAAGGTGAGACGTTCTACTGGTTTTTATTTTGTTCTTAGAGAAGCTGGTGTAGATAGATCTCCAGGAGATTAATAGTTTTCAGTCACATGGTTACTCTGACAGCCTGGCGGGCAAAACATTGCGGCTAGCGTTGGCAATTCAATGGAGCTTGTGCACAAACCAGTAAAGTGTTCTACTTTTCAAGCTCATAATTGTTAAGATCACCTCATAAAAAACAACAACAAAGGTATGCTAACAAACTGCGGATCTAAGGCTCTTGTGACCCATATACAAGCACTCGCTGAGTTATTTACACCTAAAAAACAACATCATTGCCAGAGCGGAACGTTGTGGACGTGTCAGAACCTTGTAGAGAATCCATCCCCTTACACTGCTAACAGAAATGAAGGCATACTAAGGTACCGACAGCTATCTGTCAATCATGGTGGGTCAATAATCCAGTCGTTTGAGAGGTGAACGATAAGAACTTCTTCATTGTCAAAGCGATGGTGTGTGCTAATTAATCAAAATGACTGTTGGTTTAATGTGTGGTCAATGTGGTGCAGCCAGTATAACACAGAATCCTGGTGACCTAAATGTACTGGTAATATCAATGTTTTACCCGATTTCAGGTAAACCACAACAAATAACTAAACTAGAGGTTTAACTAGCTGCACTAACCTGGAGTTGGTTTGCATTGGTGCAGATGAAAATAGACCATGTCATTAATTACAATTGTGACATGTAGATATGATTGCTAATACAGTATTTACACTCATATGTGGATATTCGATAACTATCCTGTAATTAAATGTTCGCTACAAAGACGAGTGCACTTGTTTTACAGCTGGCATCCTATGGCGATCATGCCAGGGACAGACACACATCTAATTGCACTAATCCATAACCTCCTTCTCTGGATTTTCCTTTATGGGCTGGATTCTGTATAAAGACAATCCCGTCTCCTCTTCTGTTAGAGCATCCAATATAACAGCAACTATCTTGCATTGTGAAATAAAAACAAGTGGTCCATCAATGGCGGGCAATGGAAGAGGAGTCAGTTTTGCCCGCCATGTGGGGCGTATGGATATGCCGTGACGTCACGTGAGAACTATACATTTGAAATTTGATGTTGATGCGGTGTTGCTCTGTGTCCTGGTTTGTTGCCGATGCAGGTCCATGACAACAGGAAGTTGCAAATGCTAAGTTTAAAGTTAGCTCATCAGCTTGTTTTAATACTGCCCTGGAAGAACACACATTTTTCCCAGGATTATGCACTGCCTCACACACTGGGTAGCCAAACTGTTTCTACTGCCTCACACACTGGGTAGCCAAACTGTTTCCACTGCCTTACTGACTGAGTAGCCAAACTGTTTCCACTGCCTCACACACTGGGTAGCCAAACTGTCTCTACTGCCTCACACACTGGGTAGCCAAACTGTCTCTACTGCCTCACACACTGGGTAGCCAAACTGTTTCCACTGCCTTACTGACTGAGTAGCCAAACTGTTTCTACTGCCTCACACACTGAGTAGCCAAACTGTTTCTACTGCCTCACACACTGAGTAGCCAAACTGTTTCCACTGCCTCACACACTGGGTAGCCAAACTGTCTCTACTGCCTCACACACTGGGTAGCCAAACTGTCTCTACTGCCTCACACACTGGGTAGCCAAACTGTTTCTACTGCCTCACACACTGAGTAGCCAAACTGTCTCTACTGCCTCACACACTGGGTAGCCAAACTGTCTCTACTGCCTCACACACTGGGTAGCCGAACTGTTTACACTGCCTTACTGACTGAGTAGCCAAACTGTCTCTACTGCCTCACACACTGGGTAGCCAAACTGTTTACACTGCCTTACTGACTGAGTAGCCAAACTGTCTCTACTGCCTCACACACTGGGTAGCCAAACTGTTTCTACTGCCTCACACACTGGGTAGCCAAACTGTTTCCACTGCCTCACACACTGGGTAGCCAAACTGTCTCTACTGCCTCACACACTGGGTAGCCAAACTGTTTCCACTGCCTTACTGACTGAGTAGCCAAACTGTTTCTACTGCCTCACACACTGAGTAGCCAAACTGTTTCTACTGCCTCACACACTGAGTAGCCAAACTGTTTCCACTGCCTCACACACTGGGTAGCCAAACTGTCTCTACTGCCTCACACACTGGGTAGCCAAACTGTCTCTACTGCCTCACACACTGGGTAGCCAAACTGTTTCTACTGCCTCACACACTGAGTAGCCAAACTGTCTCTACTGCCTCACACACTGGGTAGCCAAACTGTCTCTACTGCCTCACACACTGGGTAGCCGAACTGTTTACACTGCCTTACTGACTGAGTAGCCAAACTGTCTCTACTGCCTCACACACTGGGTAGCCAAACTGTTTACACTGCCTTACTGACTGAGTAGCCAAACTGTCTCTACTGCCTCACACACTGGGTAGCCAAACTGTTTCTACTGCCTCACACACTGGGTAGCCAAACTGTTTCCACTGCCTCACACACTGGGTAGCCGAACTGTTTCTACTGCCTCACACACTGGGTAGCCGAACTGTTTCCACTGCCTCACACACTGGGTAGCCGAACTGTTTCTACTGCCTCACACACTGGGTAGCCGAACTGTTTCTACTGCCTCACACACTGGGTAGCCAAACTGTTTCTACTGCCTCACACACTGGGTAGCCAAACTGTCTCTACTGCCTCACACACTGGGTAGCCAAACTGTCTCTACTGCCTCACACACTGGGTAGCCAAACTGTTTCCACTGCCTCACACACTGGGTAGCCAAACTGTTTCCACTGCCTCACACACTGGGTAGCCAAACTGTTTCCACTGCCTCACACACTGGGTAGCCAAACTGTTTCCACTGCCTCACACACTGGGTAGCCAAACTGTTTCCACTGCCTCACACACTGGGTAGCCAAACTGTTTCCACTGCCTCACACACTGGGTAGCCAAACTGTTTCCACTGCCTCACACACTGGGTAGCCAAACTGTTTCCACTGCCTCACACACTGGGTAGCCAAACTGTTTCCACTGCCTCACACACTGGGTAGCCAAACTGTTTCCACTGCCTCACACACTGGGTAGCCAAACTGTTTCCACTGCCTCACACACTGGGTAGCCAAACTGTTTCCACTGCCTCACACACTGGGTAGCCAAACTGTCTCTACTGCCTCACACACTGGGTAGCCAAACTGTTTCCACTGCCTCACACACTGGGTAGCCAAACTGTTTCCACTGCCTCACACACTGGGTAGCCAAACTGTTTCTACTGCCTCACACACTGGGTAGCCAAACTGTTTCCACTGCCTCACACACTGGGTAGCCAAACTGTTTCTACTGCCTCACACACTGGGTAGCCAAACTGTCTCTACTGCCTCACACACTGGGTAGCCAAACTGTTTCCACTGCCTCACACACTGGGTAGCCAAACTGTTTCTACTGCCTCACACACTGGATGAGCACATTAACATACACCTACGCAACCCTTGTATCCTCACAGTGTTTGTATGTCTGCTTCCCTGTGTGCATGGCAAAGTTAATACTGAGGGATTTAGATATCTAGATATATTACAGGTGTGAAAATATCAGTCAATACAGCAAACTGCTGTGGTTTTTATGGTTCATGGTTATTTAAATATTTTAATTTTGGTGCTCTTTCTGTTTCTCTGCTTATGGCAGTAGTAATATTATTTTGTGAAAACAATGTGTTTTTCCCTTCAACCATCAGTCTAGTGAATGAAATAACAATTTTCTCGCGCAGCTATGCCCTTCATGAAATACAACACGCTGTATAAACAGTGTTATCATTTACCTGAAGCAATTCCACACACTGTACTGATGAGCCTAAACACTATGCAAATAACGTTGATCGTCTCCATACAAGGGCACGTGTCAAGGTCTGGGTAGATTAGATGGTGAGCGAACAATCAGTTCTGATAGTCAACGTGTTGGTGGCTGGAGAAATGGACTGGATTGGTGCTCTGACCCAGATGATTGTGTCAGAGCATCTGTGTAACAGCAAGACTTGTGGGGTTCTCCTGGTCAGCACTGGTGAATACCTGCCCACAGTGGTCTGAAGGACAAACCACAATCCAGCGACAGGGTGTTGTGTGCTAGCGTTACAAAGGCCATACCATCTAGTCTGAACTGACAGAAGGTCTGTGGCACAAGTCACCGAAAATTCTGCCTAATATTGTGGTCAGATGGGTTTCCTATTACATGTATTGCATATGGTTTGCCCAGATGATCAAGATGAATATGACAAGTAAGTTATAGCAAATGCTATTAAACAGGTGGTTCTGTTGTTTTTTAAGGAAACTGTTTCAAACAGGTGTCCAATTGTTTTTATATCGACTACCAGAGACAGGCAATTGTTTTTATATAGACTACCAGAGACGGGCAATTGTTTTTATATAGACTACCAGAGACGGGCAATTGTTATTATATAGACTACCAGAGACGGGCAATTGTTTTTATATAGACTACCAGAGACGGGCAATTGTTATTATATAGACTACCAGAGACGGGCAATTGTTTTTATATAGACTACCAGAGACGGGCAATTGTTTTTATATAGACTACCAGAGACGGGCATTTGTTTTTATATAGACTACCTGAGGCGGGCAATTGTTATTATATAGACTACCAGAGACAAGCAATTGTTATTATATAGACTACCAGAGACAGGCAATTGTTATTATATAGACTACCAGAGACAGGCAATTGTTTTTATATCGACTACCAGAGACGGGCAATTGTTTTTATATAGACTACCAGAGACGGGCAATTGTTTTTATATAGTCTACCAGAGACGGGCAATTGTTTTTATATAGACTACCAGAGACGGGCAATTGTTTTTATATAGACTACCAGAGACGGGCAATTGTTTTTATATAGACTACCAGAGACGGGCAATTGTTTTTATATAGACTACCAGAGACGGGCATTTGTTTTTATATAGACTACCAGAGACGGGCAATTGTTATTATATAGACTACCAGAGACGGGCAATTGTTATTATATAGACTACCAAAGACGGGCAATTGTTATTATATAGACTACCAGAGACAGGCAATTGTTTTTATATCGACTACCAGAGACGGGCAATTGTTTTTATATAGACTACCAGAGACGGGTAATGTACATAATGACAAAAATATTTATCTCGGTACATTTATTCATCATTTCTGGGCAAAACAACATGCATGATCAAAGGTTGGTGTTTGAGATCATAATATGATCGTCGTCTCAAATTGCCATTTTATTGGCCAAGCAGTTTAGGTAGGATGCTAACACAGCCACCAATGGCGTACCAAAGGTTTGCCTCAGAAAAGACAGGCATAAAGACTAACACAAACTAGGGAACATACAGTAGGAGGGAGGAAACTGAAGGTGTAGCTGGGGCATAACTGATGATGAACATAACCAGTACTGTTTAGACCTGTGCTTATCAACTATGCAAATCCAATAGGAACATTCAGGTAGACTGTGCAATGTGCAATCAGCTGAATGTGTCCAGTTTACTTCAGCCTACACAACTCGGTCAGTGAAAAACTATTTCCTGTGCTGCATTTCACTTGAAACATTACTACGTTGTCCCCTACATTGAACACAGAAAACATTATGCCACAAATGTTTTAAGTGACCATGCAATTGTCATGCTGACTAGTAGAGTTTCCACCGGAGCTGTTGCCAGACACCCCGGCACGTTTTTTTTTCTCTAACTTTTGTCACTTAAAAAGATAAATCACTCCAGGTTTTTGGTAATCGATTTCAAGCTGATATTGGTGCCCAGAACGACCAAACTAACACAAGCTGTCCCAATCATAACTCACGCTACATTCTACAACACATTTCTATTATTTGACATGGCCTGTTCATTTAATGTGTCAAATCGTGCTGTGTTCAGTTTGAATGGCTAAAGCACAACTGTTGTTCTATATAGCAACAGTGTTTTGAGCTGCATTTGTCAAGTTGGACAGTCATGAAAAAGCTGCATGCTAGCCATTTATGTAGTTGACCCCAGCGATATGTGCTCCATTATCCGACTGGGTCAGATACAGGAGGAGAGGGTATTTCTTAACAGGGAACCCTGCTGAGAAGTGGTCAGACCCAACGTATCATCGGACAAGGTGCTAAATTAATTCTAGTCAGAGCACAACCCAGTGCATATTAATGTGCCTGAGGCCTGGGCCTTTACCTTACGAGGGCCAGAGTCGGCTGGTTTCCTGTTATACCTCAGCAGTAGTTGCTCCCACCTGGGGTCCCATGTCTATATAAGTCGCTGATCATGGGGTTGCAATGAAATGAGCACTTTGTGACAACTGCTGATGTTTAAAGGGCATTTCTAAAATATATTTGATTTGGTTGACTGGAATTTGCTTTAAAGGGCTGGAGTTGAAAATACCATAACACATTCGCTGGCTGGGCAGTTGGTTTGTCTAGTGAAAGTGTCTCCAACAATTCAGATTTTCAGTTGACAATTCAAGTTGTCCCGACGCCCAAGAGTAATGAACTGATGTTCTCTGTGAAGTGATTTTGTATTGTTAAAAAACAATGTATCAATAATGTTTCATGTTTTATCTACACTCAAAACACAGGCCATTATGTATTTTGTCCGATGATAAACAAACAACAAACTCGCCTAACGTTCCTTCATTTTCTCCCATCCCTTATCTCCCGTTCTCTCACAGATGAATATGATGGCTAATGCGGGCCCCTATGGTGGTCCGTACGGTCTGTCTGCAGCCCAGGGTCTAGGTGGTGCTGGGCTGGGCCCACAGCTCCAGAACAAGACTGGAATGCCCAACAGCCTGGCCCAGTTTAACCTGGACAAGAAGACATCGCCCGTACGAGGAATTCATGGCCTGGCTGGGATGGTGAGAGCTATTTCTAGTCCTTTGTTTTTCTTTGTGCATCAGAGTGACTAAGCATGTCATCATTAATATGCTGAATAAAGAACATACTCACAACTCATTAGATCGGAATGTTATCCTGGACAAATACCTGATCATCTGGATGTTTCAATGTGAACCTGTGGCCCACACACCAAATTCACAAAACGGGCCATGTAGAGAATTTGGTCTGGAGGCCTGGAAAACCAGCAAGTAGTGAACCAGCATACAGTTAAGCCCATCCTAGTCTTGTCCATGTTGTTATTCGTTTAAAGGCCCTCTCTTTATCCCAGTCATCTGTGTCCCATCCATCTATTAGTCCCTCTATCTGCCCCCCTGTGTTAGCGCCCTCTCTGATCCTCTCTCCTCAGGCCTCCCAGCAGGCTTCGGCGGTGGGGTCGGTTTCCGTTGGTGGAGTCCTGGGCGGTGCTGGGGCCCAGGCTGGTCTTGGTTCCGTTCAAGCGCCCCCAACCGCCGATCCGGAGAAACGCAAACTGATCCAGCAGCAGCTGGTGCTTCTACTCCATGCCCACAAGTGCCAGCGGCGGGAGCAGGCCAAGGGGGAGGTGCGCCAGTGCAACCTGCCCCACTGTCGCACCATGAAGAACGTGCTCAACCACATGACCCACTGCCAGGCTGGCAAATCCTGCCAGGGTGAGTTGGTGGCAGCTCTGGAGCAGAATGAGAGTTCTGTTAATAATGGGCTTTATGTTTTGGACTGTTATGATGTGCTGTGGTTTACTTTCACTTGTCTTTTGAACCTAAGTTCATACGTGTTGGGCCAATCCTTATTTTTATTTCTAGCCTCCTCTAGCCTCCTCTAGCCTCCTCTAGGCACCTCTAGTAGGCACCTCTAGGCACCTCTAGCCTCCTCTAGTCATCTCTAGCCTCCTCTAGTCATCTCTAGCCTCCTCTAGTCATCTCTAGCCTCCTCTAGTCATCTCTAGCCTCCTCTAGTCATCTCTAGCCTCCTCTAGTCATCTCTAGGCTCCTCTAGGCTCCTCTAGTCATCTATAGCCTCCTCTATTCATCTATAGCCTCCTAGGCACCTCTAGCCTCCTAGGCACCTGAAGGCAACCTCTGGGTCTTCCCTTGTTCTTCCTGTAGTTTTTCTAATCATAAGGTTAATATAAATCTTAACAGCCTACCATGTAATTTTTCTCTGTGTCATGCAGCTTATTCTTTTAAAATAACTACATTTAAATGCTATTTTCCCCCATACTACTCACATGAGCTCTTTTACATGGCGCTGCCTCACTTTCCATCATCTCTCCTGTCTCCTCTTTAGTGGCTCACTGTGCCTCGTCCCGACAGATCATCTCTCACTGGAAGAACTGCACTCGACACGACTGTCCTGTCTGCCTGCCACTCAAGAATGCCGGAGACAAAAGAAACCAGCAGTGTGAGTGTCTGCTGGTGCGTCTGCTGGTGCGTCTGCTGGTGCGTCTGCTGGTGCGTCTGCTGGTGTGTCTGCTGGTGTGTCTGCTGGTGTGTCTGCTGGTGCGTCTGCTGGTGCGTCTGCTGGTGCGTCTGCTGGTGCGTCTGCTGGTGCGTCTGCTGGTGCGTCTGCTGGTGCGTCTGCTGGTGCGTCTGCTGGTGCGTCTGCTGGTGCGTCTGCTGGTGCGTCTGCTGGTGCGTCTGCTGGTGCGTCTGCTGGTGCGTCTGCTCGTCCGTCGGGCGGGTGCGTCGGCCGGGTGCGTCGGCCGGGTGCGTCGGCCGGGTGCGTCGGCCGGGTGCGTCGGCCGGGTGCGTCTGCCATCCTGAGCTGTGTGTGATACCGTGCGTTTGATACCGTGTCTCTTCTCTTCTTCATCTCCACAGCTCTACTAAACAGTGCTGCTGTTGGTTTGGGAAACTCCCTAGGGGCTCTGCCAGGGGGTCAGCCTAGCACCCCTAACCTCAACCCCCCTAGCCAAATTGATCCTAGCTCTATTGAAAGGGCGTACGCTGCTTTGGGCCTCACCTACCAGGGCAACCAGATGCCTCAGCAGCCACAGCAGCCCAACCAGCCTGGCATGAGGTCGCTGAATCCCTTGGGTGAGTGCCATGAAACTCCATAACCAGTATAAAAGTAGACAACTTGTTAGTTAATTAATCCATGTAGTAGGATAATATTTAGTTGGTAAACAGATTTGTGATTATTAGCGGCTCCCTTTTCTCTGCACCTGTAGGAGGGAACCCCATGGGTATGAATGGAGGAGTCGGGGTGCAGCCATCCAATCAGTCCAACCTGTTACCAGACGCCATGATGCACAACAATGTGAATGCACAGAGGTATAACCCACCCATATAACCCACCCATATAACCCACCCATATAACCCACCCGTATAACCCACCCGTATAACCCACCCGTATAACCCACCCATATAACCCACCCATATACCCACCCATATAACCCATATAACCCACCCATATAACCCACCCATATAACCCACCCGTATAACCCACCCGTATAACCCACCCGTATAACCCACCCGTATAACCCACCCATATAACCCACCCATATAACCCACCCATATAACCCACCCATATAACCCACCCGTATAACCCACCCGTATAACCCACCCGTATAACCCACCCGTATAACCCACCCGTATAACCCACCCGTATAACCCACCCGTATAACCCACCCATATAACCCACCCATATAACCCACCCATATAACCCACCCATATAACCCACCCATATAACCCACCCATATAACCCACCCATATAACCCACCCATATAACCCACCCATATAACCCACCCATATAACCCACCCGTATAACCCACCCGTATAACCCACCTATACCCATAACCCACCCATATAACCCACCCGTATAACCCATCTAACCCCCCGTATAACCCACCCATATAACCCACCCGTATAACCCACATGTATAACCCACCCATAACCCACCCATAACCCACCCATATAACCCCACCCCCATATAACCCACCCATATAACCCCATATAACCCCCATATAACCCACCTATACCCATCTACCCCCATATAACCCACCTATACCCACCCATATAACCCACTTATACCCATCTACCCCCATATAACCCACCTATACCCATCTACCCCCATATAACCCACCCATATAACCCCCACATCTACCCGTATAACCCACCCGTATAACCCACCCGTATAACCCACCCGTATAACCCACCCGTATAACCCCTACCCCCGTATAACCCACCCGTATAACCCCACCCCCGTATAACCCACCCGTATAACCCACCCCCGTATAACCCACATGTATAACCCCCATATAACCCCATGTATAACCCACATGTATAACCCCCCATATAACCCACCGTATAACCCATATAACCCCCCGTATAACCCACCCGTATAACCCACGTATAACCCCCCGTATAACCCACCCGTATAACCCACCCATCTAACCCCCCGTATAACCCACCCGTATAACCCATCTAACCCCCCGTATAAACCCACCCATCTAACCCCCATATAACCCACCCGTATAACCCACCCGTATCTACACCCATATAACCCACATGTATAACCCATCTAACCCCCCATATAACCCACCCATATAACCCACCCATATAACCCACCCATATAACCCACCCATATAACCCACCCGTATAACCCCATCCCACCCGTATAACCCACCCGTATAACACACCCGTATAACACACCCGTATAACACACCCGTATAACACACCCATATAACACCCCGTATAACCCACCCGTATAACATCACCCCCATATAACCCACATGTATAACCCCATATAACCCACCCGTATAACCCACCCGTATAACCCACCCCTATAACCCACCCATATAACCCACCCGTATAACCCATATAACCCACCCGTATAACCCACCCGTATAACCCACCCGTATAACCCACCCGTATAACCCACCCGTATAACCCACCCGTATAACCCCCCATATAACCCACATGTATAACCCACCCATATAACCCACCCATATAACCCACCCATATAACCCACCCATATAACCCACCCGTATAACCCACATGTATAACCCACCCATATAACCCACCCATATAACCCACCCATATAACCCACCCATATAACCCACATGTGTAACCCACCCATATAACCCACATGTGTAACCCACCCATATAACCCACCCATATAACCCACATGTGTAATCCACCCATATAACCCACATGTGTAACCCACCCGTGTAACACACCCATATAACCCACATGTATAACCCACCCATATAACCCACCCATATAACCCACCCGTGTAACCCACCCGTGTAACACACCCATATAACCCACCCGTGTAACCCACCCGTGTAACACACCCATATAACCCACCCGTGTAACCCACCCGTGTAACCCGCCTACATTCCCAAAATCACTGACCTTTCCATGTAATTCAGAACCCCGTCCCGTGTTACTTTTCTGTCCCTTTCCTCATCTGTCAGTTTGATGAATGACGGCAGCGGGCTGGGCTCAATCGGCTCGATGCCCATGGCAACACCTCCCTCGTCTGCGGGCATGAGGAAGACGTGGCATGAGGACATCACCCAGGACCTACGCAACCACCTTGTCCACAAGCTGTGAGTCTGCCCAAGTTACCCCAGTCACAAAGACACTCAGGCCACCGCACATTTCTGTCATGTTTCTGCTGAGGCCGCCGCGGTGACTCCCAGTGTGATGCCGCCGCGGTGACTCCCGGTGTGAGGCGACTCCCGGTGTGAGGCGACTCCCGGTGTGAGGCGACTCCCGGTGTGAGGCGACTCCCGGTGTGAGGCGACTCCCGGTGTGAGGCGACTCCCGGTGTGAGGCGACTCCCGGTGTGAGGCGACTCCCGGTGTGAGGCGACTCCCGGTGTGAGGCGACTCCCGGTGTGAGGCGACTCCCGGTGTGAGGCGACTCCCGGTGTGAGGCCGCAGTGACTCCCGGTGTGAGGCCGCAGTGACTCCCGGTGTGAGGTGACTCCCGGTGTGTTTTGGCTTATCTCTCTGTATCTCTTTATCCGTCTGCTGGGTGAGCAGTGTGCAGGCAATCTTCCCCACCCCGGACCCGGCTGCGCTGAAGGACCGGCGGATGGAGAACCTGGTCGCTTACGCTCGTAAAGTAGAGGGGGACATGTACGAGTCAGCCAACAGCAGGGTAATTACTAACTCCTTACAGATCTAAGACACAGATTGATTAACTAACGTATGACACGTATAGGAAATGTAATGCAGTGGCTTAAACTCACCACACCTGATATTTGTCAACGAGGGAATGCTGGTATTCTGCCTTTAACACTCTCAGGAGGGCTGATGGGCTTTTGTCAGAAGACTTTGTTGCAGCACTAATTACATAGGATGTCTACATGCTGAGTGTATGAGCCATGTTTCAAGTTCTATTGCTGTCAGATCCATGGGAAAATGTTTAGAGTTGCAACATTACTTTTGTTCCGCAGGGAAATGTCTGGAATTTCAAGGAATTGTTTTAAACATTGACGAGATGGAGAGGCGCCTCTAAAATGTTTATATTCCGTGGGGAGACTGCTCCAAGTGGCCTATTGCCATGGGGTCACGACCCCTGACCGTCTCAGCCCCATTTAGATTCAGAAAAGACCCTGTGGTGTATATGAATAGTATGAAAGTAACACTACTTGTTTGTGTGTTCTAGGACTGTGTTAACACTATATTATTGTGTGGTCTAGGACTGTGTTAACACTTTATTATTGGGTGGTCTAGGACTGTGTTAACACTATATTATTGTGTGGTCTAGGACTGTGCTAACACTATATTATTGTGTGGTCTAGGACTGTGCTAACACTACCTGTTTGTGTGGTCTAGGACTGTGTTAACACTTTATTATTGTGTGGTCTAGGACTGTGTTAACACTTTATTATTGTGTGGTCTAGGACTGTGTTAACACTTTATTATTGTGTGGTCTATGACTGTGCTAACACTATTATTGTGTGGTCTAGGACTGTGCTAACACTATATTATTGTGTGGTCTAGGACTGTGCTAACACTATATTATTGTGTGGTCTAGGACTGTGCTAACACTACCTGTTTGTGTGGTCTAGGACTGTGCTAACACTATATTTTTGTGTGGTCTAGGACTGTGCTAACACTATATTTTTGTGTGGTCTAGGACTGTGCTAACACTATATTATTGTGTGGTCTAGGACTGTGCTAACACTATATTATTGTGTGGTCTAGGACTGTGCTAACACTATATTATTGTGTATAATGTTGTTCTAAGGCTCACTGCCTCCCTCAGAAACACTCTGCTGCAGCAGCTCTGACCTTCTGCTGTTGTGTATTCTCACTTTCTCTATATCAATAAATGCACAAAGTGGTGTGAAACTCATTTCTAAATAATTCCTTTAGTTTATCACCCTAACTCAGTGCACCGCTTTACTAATGCAAAATCGTTTTTATTCTAGTACTGCAGAAAGGTATTAACGGAATACCTTTAAAACTTTTGATTTAACCTGTTCGTTCTCAACTAGGCGGAGTACTACCACCTCCTGGCTGAGAAGATCTACAAGATCCAGAAAGAGCTGGAGGAGAAGAGGCGCACCCGGTTACAGAAGCAGGGAATAATGCCCACCCAGCAGGGCATGCCTCCATCAGGCCTGCCTCAGGTGCCCCCTGGTATGGGGCAGGCCCCTCTGGGCCCCGGACAGCCATCCAGTAAGTGGACCCGCTGTAAACACACACACGTTTCACTACAGCTGTCTTTCAACATACAGTCAGTGGAATGAGTTCAACCGCTTGGCTCTGTTTACTTCAGTGTTAAATCTGTAGATAAAGCCTATGGATGTGTTTGCTTTTATTTGTCACTCACCGTTGGTTTAGCGCCCAAATGTCTCTGCATTATGAATATTCATGTTTTTATATAATCTGAGGTTGTACACGAGCAATGTGACCTAGCGTTATGTCACCTATAGTATTGTAACGTTATGAAAGAGAGAAATATTTATTCCCATTTAAAAGGTAAAAGGCTATACATATCAGTGTGAGGTTCCCTCCTCTGACCTAACTCTTTATGGCCACAAGCAGAACTTTTCCCGTCATCTTTGATCAAGCACTTTTTTGAATTCGTTAACTGTCATCTCAGGGAAGATTCCCTTACTGGCTTTGTGCGCTACATTTTGTTATGTGTCTTTGCTAATATGTCTAATTTTGCCTGTGTACCCTAGTTAAGTAGTTTGCAAGTTGAGTTACGACATATTGAGCGTGACTCCATCTTTTCATTAAATGATCTTCACTGGTCTGTCTCACATTTGGTCGTGTTTAGTCCTAAAGATCTGTGTTTTATCGATGTGACAATGTCATCTTACCAGCAAACGCATGCTGCACCGTAACATGTTATAGCTACCTGTCAGCTGGCCTGGGCACTCTGTATGTAGCATTGGGCATTCAGGACGTGGGGCCATGAAAGGGGGATTGACCACGCCCGGAGGCCCCTGGTTCCCGGAGGCCCCTGGTTCCCGGAGGCCCCTGGTTCCCGGAGGCCCCTGGTTCCCGGAGGCCCCTGGTTCCCGGAGGCCCCTGGTTCCCGGAGGCCCCTGGTTCCCGGAGGCCCCTGGTTCCCGGAGGCCCCTGGTTCCCGGAGGCCCCTGGTTCCCGGAGGCCCCTGGTTCCCGGAGGCCCCTGGTTCCCGGAGGCCCCTGGTTCCCGGAGGCCCCTGGTTCCCTTGAGGGCTTTTCCTACAGGGCCGTTGAGTTTGAAATACATCAGCAGCTGAGCCGTTCAGATCGTTTGTGAATACGTAGTGTGGACCCCGGGCCCAGGCCTGTGTGACAAGACCATTGTTTATTCTGCTAATCCGGTTTAAGTGCAGCTGCTTACCAAACGGCACCTGTCACTGGTTTGTGGATGATATCTCTGTTATAAAACTGCAAGGAGAAGCTGTTACCCAGAGAGGATCACCTCAACTGTGCGAGAGTTGAAAACATCTTGGGCACTTTTCAAAAGGTTAACTGGTGCTGGGTTAAGTGCCGGTAGTTGTTCTCCCCTAGTTAATTCTGAGTTGTCTGTCGCCTGGGTGTCATGGCTCTCAGCCTGGTACATAGTAGGCCTTCGGCTACAGGGGGTGACGTTGCAGCAGGCACCTTTCATTTACCCTGGTGCACTGTCAATCGGCTGCGGTCTGCGGTCTGGCCACCTGGTCTGCGGTCTGGCCACCTGGTCTGCGGTCTGGCCACCTGGTCTGCGGTCTGGCCACCTGGTGTGCGGTCTGGCCACCTGGTCTG
Organism: Dallia pectoralis; assembly: GCA_029465975.1. Classification (NCBI taxonomy): domain Eukaryota; kingdom Metazoa; phylum Chordata; class Actinopteri; order Esociformes; family Umbridae; genus Dallia; species Dallia pectoralis. The sequence continues at coordinate 9,900,353 of CM055752.1, read as the reverse complement.
CGGTCTGGCCACCTGGTCTGCGGTCTGGCCACCTGGTCTGCGGTCTGCTCATTGGGCTTGCCTTGGAGGTCATTGTATAAACCCATAGTTTCAGAGTGACTTAATAAAAGGGAAAGTTCCAAGGGAAAGGGCCTCAGGTTCTACCTTGTTTCTTGCAACCAGAAACAATCTTCAGTCTGGTCTGCCTGTGAGAAATGCTGAGTGGTTCTGGGCCCTGAAATGTGTGTCTTCAAGTGAGCTTTAACATAAAATTTTTAAATAAATGTTCAAAAGTACCTTTTACATTCCTTCAAGGCTGAAGTAGACCAAGTAAATGAACAGCTACAAAATGTATGCAGCTCACATTCTTCCTGCCTTAAACACTATTTAATATTCCAGATGACCTAATCATCATTCAAAGCAGTTTCAATTAGCTACCTCATGAAAGCTTAGCCAGTAGGCAGAAATGTAAAGGGTTACCTTGAACTTTTGAAGACATTCATGAATAAATGAAAATTACTCTTCAATCGATACTTTCAGATAAGATGCCACTTCCTTAAACTTTCTCCCAGGAAACATATGTGACATATCTATCTAAACATTTCCCGTCTCTCAGATGGTCCTCACAATGACCCCTCCATGGCGCGGCCCACTGGACTCAGTCAGATGGTGAACAGGATGCAGAACCCTGCAGGTAGGCTCTTCGTGCATGTTCAAACTGTCTGAATCAAGTAGACTCTTCATGCATGTTCAAACTGTCTGAATCAAGTAGGCTCTTCATGCATGTTCAAACTGTCTGAATCAACTAGGCTCTTCATGCATGTTCAAACTGTCTGAATCAACTAGGCTCTTCATGCATGTTCAAACTGTCTGAATCAAGTAGGCTCTTCATGCATGTTCAAACTTTCTGAATCAAGTAGGCTCTTCATGCATGTTCAAACTGTCTGAATCAAGTAGGCTCTTCATGCATGTTCAAACTGTCTGAATCAAGTAGGCTCTTCATGCATGTTCAAACTGTCTGAATCAAGTAGGCTCTTCATGCATGTTCAAACTGTCTGAATCAACTAGGCTCTTCATGCATGTTCAAACTGTCTGAATCAAGTAGGCTCTTCATGCATGTTCAAACTTTCTGAATCAAGTAGGCTCTTCATGCATGTTCAAACTGTCTGAATCAAGTAGGCTCTTCATGCATGTTCAAACTGTCTGAATCAAGTAGGTTCTTCATGCATGTTCAAACTGTCTGAATCAAGTAGGCTCTTCATGCATGTTCAAACTGTCTGAATCAACTAGGCTCTTCATGCATGTTCAAACTGTCTGAATCAACTAGGCTCTTCATGCATGTTCAAACTGTCTGAATCAAGTAGGCTCTTCATGCATGTTCAAACTTTCTGAATCAGTAGGCTCTTCATGCATGTTCAGGCTCTTCATGCTCTTTCATGTTCAAACTGTCTGAATCAAGTAGGCTCTTCATGCATGTTCAAACTGTCTGAATCAAGTAGGCTCTTCATGCATGTTCAAACTGTCTGAATCAAGTAGGCTCTTCATGCATGTTCAAACTATCTGAATCAAGTAGGCTCTTCATGCATGTTCAAACTTTCTGAATCAAGTAGGCTCTTCATGCATGTTCAAACTGTCTGAATCAAGTAGGCTCTTCATGCATGTTCAAACTGTCTGAATCAAGTAGGTTCTTCATGCATGTTCAAACTGTCTGAATCAAGTAGGCTCTTCATGCATGTTCAAACTGTCTGAATCAAGTAGGCTCTTCATGCATGTTCAAACTGTCTGAATCAAGTAGGCTCTTCATGCTTGTTCAAACTGTCTGAATCAAGTAGGCTCTTCATGCATGTTCAAACTGTCTGAATCAAGTAGGCTCTTCATGCATGTTTAAACTGTCTGAATCAAGTAGGCTCTTCATGCTTGTTCAAACTGTCTGAATCAAGTAGGCTCTTCATGCATTCCTGCATCGTCAGACCAGTTGGCTGCATGTTCAAGCTGTCTGAATCAAGTAGACTCTTCATGCTTGTTCAAACTGTCTGAATCAAGTAGACTCTTCATGCATTCCTGCATCGTCAGACCAGTTGGCTGCATGTTCAAGCTGTCTGAATCAAGTAGACTCTTCATGCATTCCTGCATCGTCAGTCCAGTTGGCTGCATGTTACAGCTGGACCTGTCTTAATCACATGTGTTAATGGGTGTATCCGCTTTGCTCTTTCTCCTGTCTCTCAGGGATGAATCAGTTTGGTCAAATGGGCATGCAGTCATTGGGTCAGAGGTCAACCCCTCCCCTCCCGCTTGGCACGCCCTTAAATCAGGTTTGTTGCCCTCATTTAATTCTCAGGTTAGGTTGGAAAATGACAAAATTCCGTGTATTTACACTACCGATCTAAAGTTTTGGGTCACATAGAAATGTTGCTGTTTTTTTTTAAAGGAAAGCACAACATATTGTAAACACAACATGCCATTAGAATAGGTTCAAATTGGCCTCGGTAGACCTATGTGGATATTCCGTTGAGAATTAGCTGTTTCCAACTACAATTTTTACAACATAAAAAATGTCAACAACGTGTTTCAGAAGTAAATAATTGTATCGTGCTCTGTCGTTGTCAGATTGGTATCGGGCCAACACGAATGGGGCAGTCCAATGTGACCCAGAACCAGTATCTACCTCCTGGTCAGTTCCCTGGCTCCAGTCCTGGCCTCGGGACTGGCCCAGTCAGTATGAGTCAGCCCGGGCCACAAGGAGGCATGACACCGGTAAATAATATATACTGGAGCTAATGCAATGAGTTAAGACTGGTGACGAGAGGATTCCAATTTGTTGTGATTTGTTCCCTGTTTCTGTTCTAGTCACAAGTAGCAAAACATTGTGAAATATAAACTAAATTATTCAACATTTGAATAATGTTCAATGTTAGTTCCATGTTGAGAAAAATTATTGAAAACATTAAAAAATGTGTTTTAATTTTGCATAAACAATCTAAACATTGCATCATTAGGTGGGGGAAGTGGTTGGGGCATCATTAGGTGGTGGAAGTGGGCGGGGCATCATTAGGTGGGGGAAGTGGGCGGGGCATCATTAGGTGGGGGAAGTGGGCGGGGAATCATTAGGTGGGGGAAGTGGGCGGGGAATCATTAGGTGGGGGAAGTGGGCGGGGCATCATTAGGTGGGGGAGTGGGCGGGGCATCATTTGGTGGGGGAAGTGGGCGGGGCATCATTAGGTGGGGGAAGTGGGCGGGGCATCATTAGGTGGGGGAGTGGGCAAGGCATCATTAGGTGGGGGAAGTGGGCGGGACATCATTAGGTGGGGGAAGTGGGCGGGGCATCATTAGGTGGGGGAAGTGGGCAGGGAATCATTAGGTCGGGGAAGTGGGCGGGGCATTTTACGTGAGCAGACTAACCATGTCTATTCTGTGTTCTCCAGCACGCCCAGATGCCCACCCCGCCTTCGCTCCAAATCAGCAGCCCTGTCACTCAGACTGGCTCAATGACAGGGCCAGGAGCCAACCAGGGCTCAATGACAGGGCCAGGAGCCAACCAGGGCTCAATGACAGGGCCAGGAGCCAACCAGGGCTCAATGACAGGGCCAGGAGCCAACCAGGGCTCAATGACAGGGCCAGGAGCCAACCAGGGCTCAATGACAGGGCCAGGAGCCAACCAGGGCTCAATGACAGGGCCAGGAGCCAACCAGGGCTCAATGACAGGGCCAGGAGCCAACCAGGGCTCAATGACAGGGCCAGGAGCCAACCAGGGCTCAATGACAGGGCCAGGAGCCAACCAGGGCTCAATGACAGGGCCAGGAGCCAACCAGGGCTCAATGACAGGGCCAGGAGCCAACCAGGGCTCAATGACAGGGCCTGGAGCCAACCAGGGCTCAATGACAGGGCCAGGAGCCAACCAGGGCTCAATGACAGGGCCAGGAGCCAACCAGGGCTCAATGACAGGGCCAGGAGCCAACCAGGGCTCAATGGGGCCGGGCGCCAACCAGGGCTCAATGGGGCCGGGCGGCAACCAGGGCTCCATGGGGCCGGGCGGCAACCAGGGCTCCATGGGGCCGGGCGGCAACCAGGGCTCCATGGGAACGGGCGGCAACCAGGGCTCCATGGGGCCGGGCGGCAACCAGGGCTCCATGGGGCCGGGCGGCAACCAGGGCTCCATGGGGCCGGGCGGCAACCAGGGCTCCATGGGGCCGGGCGGCAACCAGGGCTCCATGGGGCCGGGCGGCAACCAGGGCTCCATGGGGCCGGGCGGCAACCAGGGCTCCATGGGGCCGGGCGGCAACCAGGGCTCCATGGGGCCGGGCGGCAACCAGGGCTCCATGGGGCCGGGCGGCAACCAGGGCTCCATGGGGCCGGGCGGCAACCAGGGCTCCATGGGGCCGGGCGCCAACCAGGGCTCAATGGGGCCGGGCGCCAACCAGGGCTCCATGGGGCCGGGCGCCAACCAGGGCTCCATGGGTCCAGGCAGCGTGGGTGGAGGCCATCCTTCCAACCTGCCACCACCCAACTCAAGCTCCTCCCTGACAAACTTACACTGCCCCCCCGTCCGGCAAAACTCCCCCTCCCCTTCACGCAGCCTCACGCCAATCCTTCATCACACACCACCAGGCATGCCTGGGTCCAACCCTCACACGCCAAACCCGCCCCAAGATGTCCTTCTGCCTTCACAACAACAACAAAAGCAGCAGCAGCAGCCGTCGCCACAGCTAATGGGACATGGAATGAACTCTGAGAAGCCCAGTGAACTTCTGCCACAGACAGAGGGAGGTGGTGCTTCTGGAGGCCACCAAACAGGGCAGGCACAAACTGTACCTACTCCAAATGCCCAACCACCATCCCAGCTTCCACAGACTCCGGTGAGTAGGTTCTCCTCTAATGCTCCTCAGGTCCATTAAGACACATCCACATGGATCTCTGTAGGTTCTCCTCTAATGCTCCTCAGGTCCATTAAGACACCTCCACATGGATCTCTGTAGGTTCTCCTCTAATGCTCCTCAGGTCCATTAAGACACATCCACATGGATCTCTGTAGGTTCTCCTCTAATGCTCCTCAGGTCCATTAAGACACCTCCACATGGATCTCTGTAGGTTCTCCTCTATTACACCTCATGTCCATTAAGACACCTCCACATGGATCTCTGTAGGTTCTCCTCTAATGCTCCTCAGGTCCATTAAGACACATCCACATGGATCTCTGTAGGTTCTCCTCTAATGCTCCTCAGGTCCATTAAGACACCTCCACATGGATTTCTGTAGGTTCTCCTCTATTGCTCCTCATGTCCATTAAGACATATTAAGAATATTTCCAGCGTTGCCAGAACCGTCCCAGGAGTCACCATTGTTAGTCCCTCCTGTTCACTTCTTTGGTGGTCTTTTCTCTTTCACCTAGCTTCTTTTGCGGCTTCTATTATGTTTTTCTCCATTTAATCCTTCGGTTTTCCCCAACAGCTCTCTCAGAAGTCTTCACTGACAGCCGATGGCCAGGCCTCTACTCCAGCCTCGGTCAGCAGCGTTGATGCCAGCTCGCAGCTTACCTCATCTGACGCCCCAACCGAGACCAAGATGGTGGTGAAACAGCTTGATGAGGAGGATGCCGAAGACCAGGGAGACGGGAAGGATGGGAAAGCCTCTGGGAAGATGGGCAAAGGACAGGCAGATATCAAGTCAGAGGAGAAACCTGAGGTATGGCTTTCCTGTCGTTCAAAGGCAGGGACCTAAAAATAAAGACAGCTGGTGATTGGGTAACTATTTGGTACATTGCTAGTATTATTTACTGAATGCAGGGTGATGGAGCGTAGTGTGTGAAATACTGAACATCAGCTTCTTTCTCAGATTAAAATGGAAAAGCCTTCAGGCGACGGATGCAAGGGTGAGCCCATGGACACATCGATATCAACGTCGAAGACTGAGGACCGCGACAGGAAGCCTGAGGTGAAGTACGAGCCGAAAGAGGAAGAGGAGGGGTCACAAAGCCCCCCTGCCGACGCTCAGAACAAGAGGAAGAGTGAGCAGTATATTCCATTCTGATGTCCTCATATTTGTCATGTAAATATTCAGGCGTCCCTGAACATCACGTTCAAACTGATGTCGGACATGTTATTTGACCCATAAATATGTAGTTAATTGTAGCGTTCCTAAAAAAAAAAAATAATACAATTTTATTTGGCTCCTACTTTTCCACTACTCGTACTACTTCTATTCCCACGTCCCCGCCCCCTTCTATTCCCCCGCCCCCTTCTATTCCCCCGCCCCCTTCTATTCCCCCGCCCCCTTCTATTCCCACGTCCCCGCCCCCTTCTATTCCCACGTCCCCGCCCCCTTTTATTCCCACGTCCCCGCCCCCTTTTATTCCCACGTCCCCGCCCCCTTCTATTCCCACGTCCCCCCCCCTTCTATTCCCACGTCCCCGCCCCCCTTCTATTCCCCCCGCCCACCTTCTTTTCCCACGTCCCCACCGCCCTTCTATTCCCCCGCCCCCTTCTATTCCCACGTCCCCGCCCCCTTCTATTCCCCCCCGCCCCCTTCTATTTACCCCCGCCCCCTTCTATTCCCACTTACCCCCCCCCCTTCTATCTGCGACTGCAGTCTTTAAACCTGAGGAGCTGCGTCAGACTCTGATGCCCACTCTAGAGGCTTTGTACCGCCAGGACCCAGAGTCTTTGCCTTTCCGCCAGCCGGTGGACCCCCAGTTACTGGGAATACCCGTACGTATTCGAACTAGTAACAAAACTAACCTGGTAAGGGACTGCGCTGGCTTCCATTTTGCTTCCCTATAAAACGTTTTCTGACTGTTCTTTTTAGTCCCCTTTTCTGTCCTTTTCTATCCATGTTTTTTTGCATCGTCTCATCACCTCATCTTCATCTTGAGTGACTGTTGAGTGTGTGTGTGTGTGTGTGTGTGTGATCCTGAATGTATTAGTTAATCTCTTTTATCAGGTATAGTAATATTATACAGTACATCTAACCTAGGTCAGTTGGGTTTACCATAGGATTGTTTTTAGGATTGTTGTGTGTGTTTGTGTGTGTGTGTGTGTGTGTGTGTGAGCTCTTGCTTGCTTTTCTGGATTTCTTTTACACCACCAAAACAAATTCCTTGAAAGAAGAACGCAATGCTATGAATATTTATTTTAATTTGGTCAAACAAGTGTTTTGCAGACTGACAGATCTGTAACATTTAAGGAGAAACATTTTTTACCTTTTTCTTAATTTATTTAGAATATAAATTGGTTTCTATTGGTTTGGTTTTAATAAACCCACGGGTTATAGATGTCAGACTACTAGGTCATATCTATGGCTGTGTTGGTTTCTGTTAATCAGAAGCCCTAACATGAACACCCATATTAAAACACGTGCTGTAAAGAAGGAATACACTACAAAAAAAATCATAGCTCATTGCTTTCTTTTATCATATACTGCCTTCTTGTAGAATTTTTATGCTTTTAAATGTCCAATTTGAATATGATTTAGCTATTTCCTTTATCCCACATACGTATTCATAATAGATGCTTTCTAGACAGTTCCTCTCCAGTAATCAGTATTGTATTGAAGGGGATTCTGGGTTATGTGAGGAGTTTTGCCAATGCCTTAAAATGCATCAGTAGAGTCTTGACATATTACTAGATAGATGGCAGGTCCTTCAAATCTCTTATTAAACATCTGTTAAGAGATTCCTGGGTACAGATGTCTTCCTCTAGTTACAGTAGTTGGTTATGAACCACTGAGAGGTTTTATTTTGTCAACCTCTCTGTGACCTCTCTGTGACCTCCCTCCTAATTCTGGGGCAGTTGTGTAAACATAGTTACAGTTCATTGGCACGCTTCTCAGTAACTTTTCATGACCCCAGTAATGCTTGACCTCAGATAAACCACATGAGTTTAAGATCCTAGCACACATCCTAGGAGAGCGCAGGGGTCAAATGCATAGAACTCATCAAATAACCATTTAATACCAGCTCTGATTGGAATGGTTGAATTCTTCACGGTGTGATTCTAACACATTATAACAACACTCATTGTTTTTAACTCTTATGATTGACTGTATTGTTGTAAACGCAGTCTGCATATATGAACCCAGCGTCACTATGTGCCATGTTATTACGCATCACTTGGCTGTCATGTCCTCTTTTTTTGGTCAATATCACAAGTCCTGTTTCCGGTTCCAGTGGAACGGAGGGAGGTTCTCATCTTTGACTGCCATGTTGTTTTGACGGTGCCGCGGTGCCACTCGCACTTTGGCCGGTTAATGCCATGCCGCTGCCAGTTTACCAGTGTGTGTTGTTGTTACTGCCGCCAGTTTACCAGTGTGTGTGTGTGTGTGTGGGTGTGTTGTTACTGCTGCCAGCACTATTCACCTCAAGTTGCACCCTGACTTGTGCCCTGGAAAAGGCTTCCCTCTAAACAGTGTGTTGATAAACGTATTGGCTCAGCTGTTTGACTCAGGAAATAAATGTAGAGCGCACAGCTGGTGCTTGATTCTGTACTGTACGATAACCATTAGATGTTGGGCAGACTGGTAGTGGACAGGCCCGGTCCGGTGGCCTTCCTTGTACCTGTCATGCATAAAGGGTGCAACGTTTGACTGGTGAAGGAGTTGGCCTGTTCTGCTGCTTGTTCTGTTACTTTATGTGCTGATGAACCTCTGGAGGGCTCAACATTGACTTCCTGCTCTCTTCTCTCCCCTGCTGTGGTTCTACCTGGATGCCTAACAACTGACATGTTTATGGCCATGTCCCCGGTCTCCTCCACCCTGGTCTCCTCCACCCTGGTCTCCTCCACCCTGGTCTCCTCCACCCCGGTCTCCTCCACCCTGGTCTCCTCCACCCTGGTCTCCTCCACCCCGGTCTCCTCCACCCTGGTCTCCTCCACCCTGGTCTCCTCCACCCTGGTCTCCTCCACCCTGGTCTCCTCCACCCTGGTCTCCTCCACCCCGGTCTCCTCCACCCTGGTCTCCTCCACCCCGGTCTCCTCCACCCTGGTCTCCTCCACCCTGGTCTCCTCCACCCTGGTCTCCTCCACCCCGGTCTCCTCCACCCCGGTCTCCTCCACCCTGGTCTCCTCCACCCTGGTCTCCTCCACCCTGGTCTCCTCCACCCCGGTCTCCTCCACCCCGGTCTCCTCCACCCCGGTCTCCTCCACCCTGGTCTCCTCCACCCTGGTCTCCTCCACCCCGGTCTCCTCCACCCTGGTCTCCTCCACCCCGGTCTCCTCCACCCTGGTCTCCTCCACCCTGGTCTCCTCCACCCTGGTCTCCTCCACCCTGGTCTCCTCCACCCTGGTCTCCTCCACCCTGGTCTCCTCCACCCTGGTCTCCTCCACCCCGGTCTCCTCCACCCTGGTCTCCTCCACCCTGGTCTTCTCCACCCACCCTCCCCGGTCTTCTCCACCCACCCTCCCCCGGTCTTCTCCACCCTCCACCCTGGTCTTCTCCACCCTGGTCTCCTCCACCCACCCTCCCCCGGTCTTCTCCACCCTCCACCCTGGTCTTCTCCACCCTGGTCTCCTCCACCCACCCTCCCCCGGTCTTCTCCACCCACCCTTTCATCCGCCCCCCCCTCCCTGTGTGGAACCCTGCCATGGCTGAAACCTGGACCCGGTCACCCTAAGGACTACTTTGACATTGTTAAGAACCCCATGGATCTGTCCACTATAAAGCGTAAGCTGGACACAGGTGAGTACCAGGAGCCCTGGCAGTATGTGGACGACATCTGGCTCATGTTCAACAATGCCTGGCTCTACAACCGCAAGACCTCCCGTGTCTACAAGTACTGCTCCAAGCTGGCGGAGGTGTTCGAAGCAGAGATCGACCCTGTGATGGTGGGCCTGGGCTACTGTTGTGGGAGGAAGGTGAGTTTGTGTGTGTGTGTGTAACTGTGCTGTGCTGTGTGTGTGTGATAAAGGGCACATTGTCTGTGTGTGTGGTTGTGTGTTTAACTACACACACACAATGTGCCCTTTATGATTTTCAAAACACCCAATTTCCATTCCCTGACACTGAATGTTTTTAGGTCTTTAACCAAAACCCCAAATTAGGTGTTAACTTGTACCATATTCTGAAAGTAAGTTTAACTCCTCTGTATGGTACCAGGTAAACACCCTGTGTAACAACATGCACAGTGAGTCTGGGCTGTATGGTACCAGGTAAACACCCTGTGTAACAACATGCACAGTGAGTCTGGGCTGTATGGTACCAGGTAAACACCCTGTGTAACAACATGCACAGTGAGTCTGGGCTGTATGGTACCAGGTAAACACCCTGTGTAACAACATGCACAGTGAGTCTGGGCTGTATGGTACCAGGTAAACACCCTGTGTAACAACATGCACAGTGAGTCTGGGCTGTATGGTACCAGGTAAACACCCTGTGTAACAACATGCACAGTGAGTCTGGGCTGTATGGTACCAGGTACACACCCTGTGTTTACCCTGTGTTTACCCTGTGTTTACCCTGTGTTTACCCTGTGTTTACCCTGTGTTTACCCTGTGTTTACCCTGTGTTTACCCTGTGTTTACCCTGTGTTTACCCTGTGTTTAACCAGTGTTTAACCAGTGTTTAACCAGTGTTTAACCAGTGTTTAACCAGTGTTTAACCAGTGTTTAACCAGTGTTTAACCAGTGTTTAACCAGTGTTTAACCAGTGTTTAACCAGTGTTTAACCAGTGTTTAACCAGTGTTTAACCAGTGTTTAACCAGTGTTTAACCAGTGTTTAACCTGTGTTTACCCTGTGTTTACCCTGTGTTTACCCTGTGTTTACCCTGTGTTTACCCTGTGTTTACCCTGTGTTGACCCTTTATTTACCCTGTGTTGACCCTTTATTTACCCTGTGTTGACCCTTTATTTACCCTGTGTTTACCCTGTGTTTAACCAGTGTTTAACCAGTGTTTAACCAGTGTTTAACCAGTGTTTAACCAGTGTTGACCCTTTATTTACCCTGTGTTGACCCTTTATTTACCCTGTGTTTACCCTGTGTTGACCCTTTATTTACCCTGTGTTTACCACTGTCCCTGACATGTTGTATGCTGAGTTCCATTTTCAATGTTTTTTCCTGTCTTATGAAGTTTTCAGCGAAAGGCAGTTTACTAGGACTGTGCACTAATGTACTAATGTGCCATTTTGGGTGTGCTGAGTTTTTAAAATGATCAACTTTCTTTCCAGCCCTCTCCCTCCATATACACAGAGCTACTTTGTAGCTTTCATACAGTATATCAAGTGACCTTAATATGTGTAGTCTTTAGTAACCTATCATTAATCATTCATTTCATAGAAAGATATATTTATATATAATCTTGCAGACACTCTTAAGCAAAGCACTTCAGCCTAAAGTCGCTAAAGGGCGGATTTGTTTTCTTTTGGTATTAGTATCAGTTCAGACCTGTTCAAACCACTTAAATATGTCATCAATCCTTCCCCCAAAGCCCCATACAGTGGAGAATCACAAACGGATTGTCTATACGTACGTTCAGCGTTTTACTGTGTGTCGTTCTGTTTGTGTTTTCCAGCTTGAGTTTTCCCCCCAAACTCTCTGCTGCTATGGGAAGCAGTTATGCACTATTCCACGGGACGCTGGTTATTTCAGCTACCAGAACAGGTAAGTGCTGTACATGTACACAAACACATATATATTCACACACTCTGACAGCACCTGTGTCACATTATTTAACAATGAAATTGTATTTCTTTACATTTACAAAGTAGGTTCCTTGGTTTAAAAGATTATTTAGAAGCAAAACGTTTTCACTTGATTGATTGTGCACAGAAATAGTTTGGATGGAAAACAATTCCGCTGATAGTTTAATTCACGTAAAATAATTTGATTCATATTTCAAAGGGATATGTAAACATTGGGTAGGTACTTAAGTCAAACTAATAATTTAACAACTGGGTTTATAATTATATTTGGAAACGTTTTCAGACTTAGGGGTACGGAGTGGCATTTAACATTGAATTCCACAGATATGTAATTGAAGAAATCTGAGATTGGAATATTCTATGATCTGTTAAGATACAGTGCAATAGGATTGAGCAATACAGTATTCTTTAGAATAGTTTCTGAAACGAGGGACCTTATTTATGAATGGCACAAAGAAAGATGGTTTGCTTTTGCACTACCAGTTGCTTTTCTTCATCCACCCTTTGTTTTTACGGAGTGGCTGTGGTTCTGACTTTTCTCCAGACTAAATATCCCAAAGGTTCTGCACATGTGTAGAGTTTGTGTAGATATTTCCCGTGATTACTGCTCCAGTGTACACTACACTACAGCTCCGTCCTCCCTAGACTCTCAAGCCACGATCTGACGTTAGTCTTAGTCTGGTGCAGTGCAGGACTCTACACACTTCTAAATGATATATACGACCAACTTGTCTGATAAGACATGTGACCCTAGGTTTTTAAGTATTTTAAATAGTGTTGTTTCTAACATGTCTGATTTGCCATACAAAACAACTTTGCCTTTGTCAAACTCTGTTTACCCGCTTCTGAGGGGCTGGGCAAAGGTGGAACTCAAATTTCAATCACGTGCTGTCAAATAAATGTACTACTGCAAACGTTGGTCAGAGAAGCAATTAGAGTAGTTTGTTTTTCAGCAAGTCGATATAGCGGCATAATTATAAAGATAGCATCCTAAAAAATGTAGCTATGCTTTTGGTTAGAACATAGGGTGTTTTGCCCAGCTGCAATCTGCAGAATGCACCCAGCTTAACCACTGCAATCGACAAATGAACTTAACTTATTTTCAATTTATTCATTTGTTTCCCGACTGTTGTGTTTTTCTTTCCGACTACTAGCCATAATGCTACGTTCGGTGTCAAAGTAATGAAAGGAAGACTAGTTTCAGTCGCAGAAGGAAGTTCAGCGCAGATACGGCAGAAACGAAACGGCAACACCTAATGTGAGCGACGTGTTAAAGTTTAATGTGAACGGCACAGAAGCTTAGGGACGACCACTTTAAGAACTAGGAGAAAAGTCTGTTTTGCAGCCAACCCCGCCCGTGTTTTAGGCCTCTAACACACCTTCCTGGCTTCTAGTGGACCCCCCGCGGTCACTGTCCTCATTGTGTTGGGTTTGTCCTCTAGCCGCCTGACACTAATCCGTCTTCTGTTCTACATGTTCTCATCACTCGCTCTACTCTCCATCCCCAATTGACCCCGTCTGACCGCAAAGGTTTATCTCACGCTTTTTTAATATTCATTTTGCCCTCCCTTCCCCCCCTCTTCCCCTCTCTCCCTCCTTTTTTAACGCTTGTGATGTCTGCATTGACCTGCTTTGGTGTGACCAATCATCCGCTGCGAAATTTACGTGCAAAATCAAATCACCCGTCCGCACAAACACACCTGCATCATGATTGGCTGCTACCTGGCGACGACCTTGCCCTCTGCTCCCCTCCTGGCCCCGCCCCTTGGTGACTGCTACCTCGTGCCGTCTCTGTGATTGGCTGTGTGCGGCGGGCGAACGGTGTAGTTCACCACAATTTGGGCTTCTTGCTGACAGGTACCACTTCTGTGAGAAGTGTTTCACTGAGATCCAGAGCGAGTGTGTGTCCCTCGGGGATGATCCGTCCCAGCCTCAGACGTGAGTACTGTTAACTCCATCATGACTCTGCATACCTTCATCTCTCTATTAACTCCATCATGACTCTGCATACCTTCATCTCTCTATTAACTCCATCATGACTCTGCATACCTTCATCTCTCTATTAACTCCATCATGACTCTGCATACCTTCATCTCTCTATTAACTCCATCATGACTCTGCATACCTTCATCTCTCTATTAACTCCATCATGACTCTGCATACCTTCATCTCTCTATTAACTCCATCATGACTCTGCATACCTTTTCTTCATCTCTCTATTAACCCCCTCGTGACTCTGCATACCTTTTCTTCATCTTTCTATTAACTACCACATGACTCTGCATACCTTTTTTCATCTCTCTATTAACCCCCTCGTGACTCTGCATACCTTTTCTTTATCTCTCTATTAACTCCCACATGACTCTGCATACCTTTTCTTTATCTCTCTATTAACTCCATCGTGACTCTGCATACCTTTTCTTCATCTCTCTATTAACTCCCACATGACTCTGCATACCTTTTCTTCATATCTCTATTAACTCCCACATGACTCTGCATACCTTTTCTTTATCTCTCTATTAACTCCATCATGACTCTGCATACCTTTTTTCATCTCTCTATTAACCCCCTCGTGACTCTGCATACCTTTTCTTCATCTCTCTATTAACTCCCACATGACTCTGCATACCTTTTCTTCATCTCTCTATTAACTCCCTCATGACTCTGCATACCTTTTCTTCATCTTTCTATTAACTACCACATGACTCTGCATACCTTTTCTTCATCTCTCTATTAACTCCCACATGACTCTGCATACCTTTTCTTCATCTCTCTATTAACTCCCTCATGACTCTGCATACCTTTTCTTCATCTCTCTATTAACTCCCTCATGACTCTGCATACCTTTTCTTCATCTTTCTATTAACTACCACATGACTCTGCATACCTTTTCTTCATCTCTCTATTAACTCCCACATGACTTTGCATACCTTTTCTTCATATCTCTATTAACTCCCACATGACTCTGCATACCTTTTCATCATCTCTCTATTAACCCCCTCATGACTCTGCATACCTTTTCTTCATCTCTCTATTAACTCCCACATGACTTTGCATACCTTTTCTTCATATCTCTATTAACTACCACATGACTCTGCATACCTTTTCTTCATCTCTCTATTAACTCCCACATGACTTTGCATACCTTTTCTTCATATCTCTATTAACTCCCACATGACTCTGCATACCTTTTCATCATCTCTCTATTAACCCCCTCATGACTCTGCATACCTTTTCTTCATCTCTCTATTAACCCCCACACTCGTCGTATTTATCCTCTTGAGGCATCGGTTCAAGTTTAACTGCCTTTCCTATAGTTTTCCGTTTTCTACATCATTTCTGCCTGTGATCTCGGATTCATTTACACATTCTCAGGGCTCCTTTTGTGTCTGTTCATACCTGCCGGACCTTAGGACTTCTCTTTATTCTCTTTATAGGTCCATCAGTAAAGATCAGTTTCAGAGGAAGAAGAATGACACCCTTGACCCTGAGTTGTACGTACCTCAGTATTTAAAATGTATACTGCTGGAAAAAACATGTTAATAGGTCAAATGTAATAGTTTGTTTAATGTTCAGCCAGTTAAATGTCCCTTGCGTATTTCACCATTTTACACACAGTATCTTTAACTGTTACCGTTTATTGTCCATCTCTTTTGTGTCCCTCCAGGCTTGTTGAATGTACCGACTGCGGTCGTAAAATGCATCAGATCTGTGTACTCCATAATGACACTATATGGCCGGCAGGGTAAGCAAACATTGTGTACATCTCTGGGGGTTTCTCTCATTTACTGGACGTGTCGCGATGAATAAGGAATTTACTTAACATTTTACTAAACTTTTCTCAATTATATTTTTGTGTAAAATCTGTGTTGTGGTTGGATTTTTTTGTCAGCAGAAAATGTTGATGTTGGCAGTATAAATCGAGTACAGACACTTTTGTTAACTTTTCTTCTAAAACCGGTCTGTCACATAGCAGTATACCAGTCATTGCAGTAGTACTGATAAGCAAATGCACTACTAGCCTTAGTTATCAACCTGCGTGTGAAGGAAATACTAATATTATCCACATGTTGATCTTCTTCTGGGCCTCATTGACAGAATGTGGACCAAAGCTGAATTTAAAAAATCAAACAACCTGGTTTACATTGTGCTCCTTGATGGGGGTTGATTTTATGTTTAATACAGTGCTATGAAATGCTTTTAATAATAACTGGCCCCAAGAGCCATACTAAAAATATAAATATATGGCACCAGTGTGAAGTTATAAAAAGTGCTTTTACTGCAGTGGGATGACAACACACTCTCTGAGCACACACTCTCTGAGCACACACTCTCTGAGCACACACTCTCTGAGCACACACTCTCTGAGCACACACTCTCTGAGCACACACTCTCTGAGCACACACTCTCTGAGCACACACTCTCTGAGCACACACTCTCTGAGCACACACTCTCTGAGCACACACTCTCTGAGCACACACTCTCTGAGCACACACTCTCTCTCTCTGAGCACTCACTCACTCTCTCTCTCTCTCTGAGCACTCACTTTCTCTCTCTCTCTGAGCACTCACTCTCTCTCTCTCTCTGAGCACTCACTCACTCTCTCTCTCTCTGAGCACTTACCCTCTCTCTGAGCACTCACTCTCTCTCTCTCTCTGAGCACTCACTCTCTCTCTCTGAGCACTCACTCACTCACTCACTCTCTCTCTCTGAGCACTCACTCACTCACTCACTCACTCACTCACTCTCTCTCTGAGCACTCACTCACTCACTCACTCACTCACTCACTCTCTCTCCCTGAGCACTCACTCACTCACTCTCTCTCTCTCTCTGAGCACTCACTCACTCACTCTCTCTCTCTCTGAGCACTCACTCACTCTCTCTCTCTCTCTGAGCACTCACTCACTCTCTCTCTCTCTGAGCCCTCACTCTCTCTCTGAGCACTCACTCACTCTCTCTCTCTCTGAGCCCTCACTCTCTCTCTGAGCACTCACTCACTCTCTCTCTCTCTCTGAGCACTCACTCACTCTCTCTCTCTCTCTCTCTGAGAACTCACTCACTCTCTCTCTGAGCACTCACTCTCTCTCTCTCTGAGCACTCACTCTCTCTCTGAGCACTCACTCTCTCTCTCTCTCTCTGAGCACTCACTCTCTCTCTCTCTCTCTCTGAGCACTCACTCACTCTCTCTCTCTCTGAGCACTCACTCTCTCTCTGAGCACTCTCTCTCTCTCTGAGCACTCACTCTCTCTCTCTCTGAGCACTCACTCACTCTCTCTCTCTCTCTGAGCACTCTCGCTCTCTCTCGCTCTCTCTCGCTCTCTCTCGCTCTCTCTCGCTCTCTCTCGCTCTCTCTCGCTCTCTCTCGCTCTCTCTCGCTCTCTCTCTCTGAGCACTCTCTCTCTCTCGCTCTCTCTCTCTGAGCACTCTCTCTCTGAGCACTCTCTCTCTGAGCACTCTCTCTCTGAGCACTCTCTCTCTGAGCACTCACTCTCTGAGCACTCTCTCTCTCTGAGCACTCACTCTCTGAGCACTCACTGTCTGAGCACTCTCTCTAAGCACCTCTCTCTCTCTCTCTGAGCACTCTCTCTCTCTGAGCACTCTCCCTCTCTGAGCACTCACTCTCTGAGCACTCACTCTCTGAGCACGCACTCTCTGAGCACTCTCTCTCTCTCTGAGCACTCAAGTCAATGTATTCTACATCAGTTATTTTGTTAAGTGGTTTTATTAGATCAGGTTTCCGGTCGAGGTGTGAGAAATACTGCTCACAAATGATAATGGCTAGTTAACTATAGCAATTATTAAAAGTGTGTTCCTGTCCACAGCTTTGTATGCGACAACTGCCTTAAGAAGGCCAATAAGACACGAAAAGAGAACAAATACGCGGCCAAAAGTAAGTGGAGTAAGTAAAAACCGGGGGGGCGCTCATCTACATCATCTTCATTGGGGTGTTCGTCTATAGTCCCCTCCCACCCCTCTCCAGTCGCTTATTACTGCTCAAAGTTATCTGCACTCCTTTGGTGCGATTATCTACACATACTAACTTCCCAAAACCCAAATCCTATCACCAGTAAAATACATATAATTTTTTTCCCTGACATTTCTTTAAACGCTTTTTTCTTTAAACCCTTAGTTTTATCATTTTGTGCACGTTTGTTTTTTTTCTTTCTAAATAATTCCTGTTTTTCCTTGGAGGCATTCAGGTGTAATTCTCCATGCCCTGATACATTAGCCCACATGTCAAGGGTTAATGCACTTTATTTAATACATTTTCTCTTTTTCTATATATTGTTTTGCTTCAACCAACCCTTTCGTATCCTCCCTATCCTTCCCAATGAAAATGGTATCTGTAACCAAACATGTCTTTTTATTTCAGAAACCAGTCCTCAGACTATAGTTGTTGCTGCCAGAGTCTGCTGCAGCATTCTGGTTTGATTTCACTCTTATCCTGGGCCTGTTTACACTGAAGGTCCATGACAGAAATAGGCTCATCTCAATTTACTATTTGCTATTTTAACGCTCCTGGTTCAGTCAGGGGATCTCATGGACATCAAATGACAGATGCTTGGTTTTTTGAACTTGTTGGATATTCCGTTGTAAATGATCTATTTTTCAGTGGGTTCAAGCCTTTTCCCCTTGACTTAATTTTGACATTCCTTTTTGTGTGTAGAGATTTTTACTCAAGTTTTTTTACAGGGCCACATTTTGGTTGATTTTGTACATAAAGGGGACTTACTGGACTAGTCACATACAAGGATCCAAATGAACTTGAGGGGTGTTACAACCCACATTCACCTAATCAACAGACTGCTCTCTAATGGCTCTCTCCCATTTCCTCTGTCTTCTTCTCTTTCTCTCCCATTTCCTCTCTATTCCTCTCTCATTTCCTCTGTCTTCTTCTCTTTTTCTCCCATTTCCTCTGTTTTCCTCTCCCATTTCCTCTGTCTTCTTCTCTTTCTCTCCCATTTCCTCTCTATTCCTCTCCCATTTCCTCTGTCTTCTCTTTCTCTCCCATTTCCTCTGTCTTCTTCTCTTTCTCTCCCATTTCCTCTCTATTCCTCTCCCATTTCCTCTGTCTTCTTCTCTTTCTCTCCCATTTCCTCTCTATTCCTCTCCCATTTCCTCTGTCTTCTTCTCTTTCTCTCCCATTTCCTCTCTATTCCTCTCCCATTTCCTCTGTCTTCTTCTCTTTCTCTCCCATTTCCTCTCTATTCCTCTCCCATTTCCTCTGTCTTCTCTTTCTCTCCCATTTCCTCTCTATTCCTCTCCCATTTCCTCTGTCTTCTTCTCTTTCTCTCATTTCCTCTCTATTCCTCTCCCATTTCCTCTGTCTTCTTCTCTTTCTCTCCCATTTCCTCTGTCTTCTTCTCTTTCTCTCCCATTTCCTCTCTATTCCTCTCCCATTTCCTCTGTCTTCTTCTCTTTCTCTCCCTATATTTTTCATTTCATACACAGGGCTCCCCCAAACTAAGTTGGGCAGCTTTCTCGAGGGTCGGGTGAATGACTACCTCAGACGGCAGAACCATCCAGAGTCTGGTGACGTCACTATCCGTGTGGTCCATGTCTCTGACAAGGTGGTGGAGGTGAAGCCGGGCATGAAGTCCAGGTGAGGTGTACTAATATCGGGTAACATCCAGCCACAGCCAGGGTTTACCCAAAGGTTCATATGTGGTGGAGGCTCATCCTTAAACCATGTCCGTACTCGTAGTCCTATAAAGGATCTGTGTGTCTCTGCGCGTGTGTCTCTCTGCGTGTGTCTCTCTGCGTGTGTCTCTCTGCGCGTGTCTCTCTGCGCGTGTCTCTCTGCGCGTGTCTCTCTGCGCGTGTCTCTCTGCGCGTGTCTCTCTCTGCGCGTGTCTCTCTCTGCGCGTGTCTCTCTCTGCGCGTGTCTCTCTCTGCGCGTGTCTCTCTCTGCGTGTCTCTGTGTGTTTCTGTTTGCTCGTGTCCATTTACATCCCGTTTTAACCGCTACAGGTTTGTGGACACCGGGGAGATGTCGGAGTCCTTTCCTTACAGGACCAAAGCTCTGTTTGCGTTCGAGGACATAGACGGCGCAGACGTGTGCTTCTTCGGCATGCACGTGCAGGAGTACGGCTCAGACAGTCCCCCGCCCAACCAGAGGCGCGTCTATATCTCCTACCTGGACAGTGTGCACTTCTTCCAACCTCGACACCTTCGCACGGGCGTCTACCACGAGATCCTGATTGGGTACCTGGAGTACGTCAAGAAGTTGGGGTAAGACGGCACCCCGTTTCTAAGTTCGGCCTATTTATGTTCGGCTTCATAAGACTTGACATCTCTTTCTTTCAGAAGGAGCTGCTTGATGCCTCTAGATTCACACGTTCCAAATAGAAGTTAATAGTATTAATTGTTTAGTTATGTGAGCTATAAATCTGCCTTTGGTGTTGGAGTACATCTACACCATTCCAACACAGAGTGGCATTTTTAAAGCATATTCATTTGAGATGGTTGCTGTTTGGCGTGGTCATCCTCCTCAGGACTGCCGATTGGCCAGAATTCCACAGGCATCATACCCAGGTTTTTAAACCAACAGAGCTTGCTTTCGCCCCGATGCCTGAGATTCTGAGAAAAAAACCTGTAACATTTTCTATTGCCTACTGAAAAAAACAACATGTTCGTATTTCAAACATCACCGGTTAGCAATGATAAGATGCAAATTATGATGAGAGTAGAAATTACAAGCTGCACAGTTAAAGCGATCACTGACGATCAAGTGACAGGTTTAATTTTTTAACTTAATTTTTTTTGTATATCATGTAATTACTTGAATTTACACTGTTAATCTATTGGCCGCGCCCTCTACCGATTCTGGCGCCACGCCTTGTGGGCCACCGCTTATTGATTAAATAGCAAACATTTTTGTCCCCGTTTTTTGGTTGAACCGGGCCGGTTTCTATAAACCCTCCTCTCCTATCCGGGCAGCTTTACAACAGGCCACATCTGGGCGTGTCCCCCCAGTGAAGGTGACGACTACATCTTCCACTGCCACCCCGTGGACCAGAAGATCCCCAAGCCCAAGCGTCTACAGGAGTGGTACAAGAAGATGCTGGATAAGGCTGTAGCTGAGCGCATAGTGCACGACTACAAGGTGAGCTCAGCTGTTATTGTGTTGGTAAGTCATTCGTAGTTGTACCAGGTGGAAATGTCCAATCAATAACATTTATTTTTTAAAGCCTTTTTACAACCACGTTGTCACAAAGTGCGTTTACAAACACCCAGCCTGAATCCGACAGAGCACACATCAACAAGTGGATACAAGTTGATACACGGCGGCCAGGAAAAACTCCCTGATGGGTCAAATTTAAGAAGAAACCTAGAGGAACCAGGCTCCGGGGGGTGGCCAGTCCTCTTCTGGCTATGCTGGGCGAACTCATGATAGTTTAGTCTAATAATAATTAAATGCAAAGAGTCTCATAAAATAGAGTAGTCCAGGAGGTTTGAGGGGTTGGCAGATTGGAGGCCGAAACTGTCAGGTAGCATCAGCTGCTCAGCCTGCAACACAACGTCTTTAAGCAGGAAACTGTAGTTGTACCAGGTGGAAACGTCCAAGGTCTTTAAGCAGGAAACTGTAGTTGTACCCGATGGAAACGTCCAACGTCTTCCCTGCACCTCACCTCAAAGTGTTTTCCTGACATGTTACAGGACGTCTTCAAGCAGGCCACTGAGGACCGCCTGACCAGTGCCAAGGAGCTGCCCTACTTTGAGGGGGACTTTTGGCCCAATGTGCTGGAGGAGAGCATCAAGGAGCTGGAGCAGGAGGAGGAGGAGAGAAAGAGGGAGGAGAACAGCACCATCAGCGAGAGCATGGATGTGAGTGTAAGGACTACAATATATCATCAGACTAGACAGCATGGATGTGAGTGTAAGGACTACAATATATCATTAGACTAGACAGCATGGATGTGAGTGTAAGGACTACAATATATCATCAGACTAGACAGCATGGATGTGAGTGTAAGGACTACAATATATCATTAGACTAGACAGCATGGATGTGAGTGTAAGGACTACAATATATCATCAGACTAGACAGCATGGATGTGAGTGTAAGGACTACAATATATCATTAGACTAGACAGCATGGATGTGAGTGTAAGGACTACAATATATCATCAGACTAGACAGCATGGATGTGAGTGTAAGGACTACAATATATCATTAGACTAGACAGCATGGATGTGAGTGTAAGGACTACAATATATCATCGGACTAGACAGCATGGATGTGAGTGTAAGGACTACAATATATCATAAGCCTAGACAGCATGGATGTGAGTGTAAGGACTACAATATATCATTAGACTAGACAGCATGGATGTGAGTGTAAGGACTACAATATATCATTAGACTAGACAGCATGGATGTGAGTGTAAGGACTACAATATATCATCAGACTAGACAGCATGGATGTGAGTGTAAGGACTACAATACAACGTGGATGTGAGTGTAAAGACTACAATACAGCGTGGATGTGAGTGTAAAGACCACAATACAGCGTGGATGTGAGTGTAAAGACCACAATACAGCATCAGACTAGACAGCATGGATGTGAGTGTAAGGACTACAATACAACGTGGATGTGAGTGTAAAGACTACAATACAGCGTGGATGTGAGTGTAAAGACCACAATACAGCGTGGATGT
Source organism: Dallia pectoralis (assembly GCA_029465975.1). NCBI lineage: Eukaryota > Metazoa > Chordata > Actinopteri > Esociformes > Umbridae > Dallia > Dallia pectoralis. Next base: position 9,878,092 of record CM055752.1, on the reverse strand, counting down.
GAGTGTAAAGACCACAATACAGCATCAGACTAGACAGCATGGATGTGAGTGTAAGGACTACAATACAACGTGGATGTGAGTGTAAAGACTACAATACAGCGTGGATGTGAGTGTAAAGACCACAATACAGCGTGGATGTGAGTGTAAAGACCACAATACAGCGTGGATGTGAGTGTAAAGACCACAATACAGCGTGGATGTGAGTGTAAAGACCACAATACAGCGTGGATGTGAGTGTAAAGACCACAATACAGCGTGGATGTGAGTGTAAAGACCACAATACAGCGTGGATGTGAGTGTAAAGACCACAATACAGCGTGGATGTGAGTGTAAAGACCACAATACAGCGTGGATGTGAGTGTAAAGACCACAATACAGCGTGGATGTGAGTGTAAAGACCACAATACAGCGTGGATGTGAGTGTAAAGACCACAATACAGCGTGGATGTGAGTGTAAAGACCACAATACAGCGTGGATGTGAGTGTAAAGACCACAATACAGCGTGGATGTGAGTGTAAAGACCACAATACAGCGTGGATGTGAGTGTAAAGACCACAATACAGCATCAGACTAGACAGCATGGATGTTGGAATGGTAATCAATCCCACCTGATTGTATTCTGTTTTTTAATTACAGGTGAAGAGTTGCTATCTTTTTAGAATTGAACATCAGCTACCACTGTAAACATCCATGTCATTTTTAAAAACAAAACAAATTGAGTCAAAGGCAGCAGGAAGTCTTTTTTTTTCAACTAGCCTATATTACAAAATTGTTTACTTTTTTTCTATTGGTGCATTTTCTTCCACATTTCTTTTGAACCTGAGTCGGCAACCTGTGAAACATGGTGAACAGTTTGATTTAGTTGGCTCTTAACTAACTTAACAGTTGCTGCCTTTTGTTTTATTCCAATTGAAGGCTTGTTTTGAGAAGGGAGCATAAAACGCACAGTAGGAAAAGGATTCTGCCTCTGAATGCAGGGTTAAACTGCAGCAGTACAAGAGATCGTCTGTATCTTAAAGTGAAGAAGAACAGAGAGAATAAATAATCCAAGTCAACATTAGCTTCTATTGGACTTGCAGTAATGACTTGATTTCTAAATTTGAACCCTAATTTACCACACCGATCGTTCACATAACTCAGATAGGAAGCAACAAGCTGAAAATGGTCACCCTGATTCCCTTGAGGGGTTTAGATGCTGTTTCGGTGTGAGTTATTATAAACAGTTTAATGCGTTTAAGAAGTTTTTCTTGCTTTGCTGTCATTGGTTTATGCTGCACCAAAAGCCCAACTTTTAACTCGTTGCCGTTTTAAATCGTGGTTAATGGTGAAATCGGTTAATCGCTCCATCCTTAATTGTTAGGATCCTGTACAAATGTGCGTATTTCACTAATAAACTTCACCATTGAAGCCCCTTTTAATGTGGTGCTCTCTGTGCACAGGCCACCAAAGGTGACAGCAAGAATGCCAAGAAGAAGAACAGTAAAAAGACAAGCAAGAACAAAAGCAGCAGCCTGAGCCGAGCCAACAAAAAAAAACCTGGGATGCCCAATGTGTGCAATGACCTTTCCCAGAAGCTCTACGCTACTATGGAGAAACACAAGGAGGTATTTTATCCTGTCAAACGTATCTAAATGAAGCCACAGGTATGTCAGTCCCAGTACTTATCCTTCCTTTTCCGTCTCCCTGCAGGTGTTTTTTGTGATCCGTCTCATCGCCGCCCCCACTGCCAACTCCCTGCCCCCCATTACAGACCCGGACCCCCTGATGGCCTGTGATCTAATGGACGGGCGCGACGCCTTCCTGACGCTAGCGAGGGACAAGCACCTGGAGTTCTCCTCCCTGAGGCGGGCCAAGTGGAGCTCCATGTGCATGCTGGTGGAGCTGCACAACCAGAGCCAGGACCGCTTCGTCTACACCTGCAACGAGTGCAAGAACCACGTGGAGACGCGCTTCCACTGCACCGTCTGCGAGGACTACGACCTGTGCATCGCCTGCTACAACGCCAAGGGCCACGAGCACAAGATGGAGAAGCTGGGCCTGGGCCTGGACGACGAGAGCAACAACGCGGCCGCCGCCGCCCAGAGTCCCGGGGACTCCCGGCGCCTCAGCATCCAGCGCTGCATCCAGTCCCTGGTCCACGCCTGCCAGTGCCGCAACGCCAACTGCTCCCTGCCGTCCTGCCAGAAGATGAAGCGCGTGGTGCAGCATACCAAGGGCTGCAAGAGGAAGACCAACGGCGGCTGCCCTATTTGCAAGCAGCTGATCGCCCTGTGCTGCTACCACGCCAAGCACTGCCAGGAGAACAAATGCCCGGTACCCTTCTGCCTCAACATCAAGCACAAGCTCCGCCAGCAGCAGCTCCAGCACCGCCTCCAGCAGGCCCAGATGCTGCGGCGAAGGATGGCCAGCATGCAGAGGGTGGGCCAGCCTGCCTGCAGCGGAGGACCAGCACCTTCAGGGGGGCTGCCGTCACCAGGGAACAATGGAACCACAGCGCCCAGTACCCCAACGTCAGTAGGCACCCAGCCTCCAACCCCACAGACGCCCACCCAGCCCAACATGCCCCCTGGGCCCCAGCCTGGGATGGGCACTGGTGGTGCCGGGATGCCACAGCAACAGGGTGGGATGCCTCAGCAGCAGCACCACCAGCTCCACCACCAGTACCAGCAGATGTCTGGAGGAGGGATTAATTCCCCCCAGCAGCAACCGATGGTTCCTCAGGTCCAGCAGCACCAGCCTCAGGCCTCTAAACCCCAACAGCCACAGCAGCACGTCAACAGCCTTCCCCCTTACGTCAACAGGCCTCCAGGCTCTTCGCTTCACCCCCAGTCCCAAGGCAAACCCGGCATGGGCCCAGCTACACCACCCCAGCAGCACCCTAACCCTGGCCAACCATCCATATCCCAGCAGCAACAGCAGCCTCCTCTTTCGGGGCCGCCCGCAGCGGCCGTGGAGATCGCCATGAAGATTCAACAAGTGGCTGACGCCCAGAGGAAAATGGCCTTGCAGAGGCAGGCGGCACAAGCTGCTGGCATGATGCCCCCGCACCCTCACCACCAACAGGGCTTGGCCCATCCTGGGGTGGGCATGGTTGGGGCCCCGGGTCTGTCCCCCCAGGCTCAGGCTGCTGCTGCCAGGGCTCACATGGAGCAGCAACAGGGTGCAGCTCCAGGTATGATGGTGGGACATGGCCCCATTCAGCAGCAGCACCCGCAACCAAACCCCCAGGGGCAGCTGCCTCCACAGGTGCAGCAACAGAGGGTTGGCCCCCCGCTTCAGAACCCGCAGCAACAGTGGGCTGGTCAGGGAATTACTCCCCAGCAGAGGCAATCCATGATGGGACAGATGGGCCATCCAGGCATGGTGGCAGCTCAGCAGCAGCAGCAGCAACAACAACAGCAACAACAACAGCAGCAGCAACAACAACAACAGCAGCAACAACAACAGCAGCAAATGCAACAGCGGCAGCAGGCTCAGGGAGCGGCTGGGTTGATTGGTATGGTGCAGCAGGGAGGCGTGCCCGGTGGTGGGAACCTCCCACAGGCGGCTCTTCAGGAGCTCCTGCGTACCCTTCGCTCCCCCAGCTCACCCCTGCAGCAGCAGCAGGTACTAAACATCCTCCGGTCAAACCCTCAGCTCATGGCCGCCTTCATCAAGCAGAGAGCCTCCAAGTATAAGGGGGCCCCTGGACCCCAGGGGGCCCCTGGAGGGCCTGGTCCAGCTGGAGTTCCAGGAGGTATGGGTGGCCAACAAGTCAACATGAGTGCGGTGGCTGGTCAGCCAGGTATGCACATGGGACAGGGAGTCAACATCCCAACCATGACCCAGCTACAGCAAGTGCAGCAGCAGCGGCAACTACTACAACAACAACAACAGCAGCTGCAACAACAACAGCAGCAACAACAACAACAGCAGCTGCAACAACAACAACAGCAGCTGCAGCAACAACAACAACAACAGCAGCTGCAACAACAACAACAACAACAGCAGCTGCAACAACAGCAGCTGCAACAACAGCAGCAACAACATCAACAACGGCAACTTCAGCAGCAGCAACAACTTCAACAGCAGCAGCTTCAACAACAACAACATCAACAACAGCAGCGTCCTATGCTTAGTAGTTTGCAGCAGCAACAAGCTCTTCAGCAAGGAGGGATGCCCGGCCAGCCAGCTCCTAATATGGCTAACATCAACCCCCAGTTCAGAGAGATTTTCATGAGGAGGCACCTCCAACAACAACAGCAGCAGCAGCAGCAGATGGGCAACCATGTCCAGTTCCAGCAGCCTCAGCCCCCCCAGCAGCAGGGCTACATGGGCCAGCCAGGAATAGCCACCCAGCAGCCGGGCCAGGGCCAGTCTGGTGTGCCGCAGCAGCCTGGAGTCCAGCCGGGGCAGCAGAGTTACCCAGGCACAGTGGCCCAGCAGAGGCTCCAGCACCAACTCCAGATGCAGCAGCACCAAAACTCTATGGCCGGCTTACAGGGGGCTGAGGGGGGTACCGGCAGTGGTGTGGGAGGCCCCTCTCAGCAACAACCAGGCACCCCTCAGCCCTCGTCATCCCAGACTCTGCTCCAGCAGGCCCTGCATCAGAGGTTACTTCAGCAGCAGCAGCTGGCTGGGGGTTCTCCGGCCCAGCACAGCAGCCCCATGAGCCCCCAGCAACAGATGGCCCAGTCCCCTCATCTGCAGGGCACGACGCTGGCCACGTCCCTTAGCAACCAGGTGCGCTCGCCCCAGCCCTCCCCACGGCCCCAGTCACAGCCGCCACACTCCAGCCCATCTCCACGCATGCAGCCTCAGCCCTCCCCTCACCACATCTCCCCGCAGACCCAGGCGGGTTCCCCGCACCCAGGACAGCTGCCCTCGCAGCACCATCCCGGCATGGTGGTCCAATCTCAACAGCCACCCCAGCAGCAGAACTCAATGGACCAGTTTGGGTCGGACCAGAACGGCGTGCTGGCTCAGCTCAGTGGGATGGGCGGTCTCCACGGGCCGGGAGGATCTGACCTCCTGACGGGTAACAGCCATGACATCATGTAGCTGGGCCCACGTTCTTGGGTCTGCAGCTTGGACAGTGTTCTATTCATACTATTTAAAATGTTTTCAATAAAAATACATTGAACTGAACTTCCTATGGGAGAGATCAACACATTGATGAATGAATAAATGAATGGTAAGTTATTGCTGTTAATATATTTTTTTGCCAATTGTGTACAAAGAGGGAGATTATATCTCCCTTAGTGAATACAACACAGGTAATATTTTTTGGGGTTAGGACTATGGGAGTATTTGCCTTTTTTTAAGAAATGTTTTTGAGATCTAAAAAATTGTACATTTTAAGAGCAAGCGGTTTCAATGCAATGGACTTTTTTTTATTGTTATACTGGGTTTTTTTCAGTTTCAGTTTAGCAGAGTTCTGTGAATTATTGTTATTGTTAATATGAACCCAAACATCATGCATATCTACTTTTAAAAAGTTTGGGTTTGGTTTACTTTATTTATTTTAGTCATGACGGTTTGTTGGTATGTACCCCGAGACTGCTACAATTCACATAGAATATATTTTTGTTATTGACTGTCGAAATGAGAGTGGGATTATTTCAGTTGGCCGGGGCAAGCTTTCAGTCTGGTATGAAATGGGTGCTGGTGGTCAAGGGCTAACTGTAAGTTTCAGTTGACAATGGATGCTACACTTGAAATGCCTAACCATTTGACATCAATACCCAGGAAGGGTGCTCCCTCACAAACATGCCCTCATCCTGCAGAGTGCGTTGCTTCTGCGAGATGCTTGTGTTGTAGGTGAGGTAACATACTATAATTATGTGCCTATACTGTTTCTAGCACATGGGGTGTTTAGGGGGGTGCTGCGTCTCCCAGTGCCTACGAAATCACTGTTCTGAAAAGCGCAGTAATTGGATCCAAATGAACTATGTGGCACAGAACTAACGGGTGAGATGTGTTAAGTTTCTCTGAAACGCCTTTACCTATCCCTCTGGGCTGAACCCTCGCTGTTTATAAAGACACATGCACTGGTCCTCTTTACCCCAACTCTTTGTTGCCCCAGAATATTGGCTGTCCTTCTTCCCCCCCAACTGCAGCTAACCCCGCCCTCGCAATTTATCTTTCTGCTCAGAACTTTGGGAGTTTAATTTAATATTTTTTACTGTACAAAGAAACTGTGGACTAAAATACTGTTTTTGATAATAAAAAGAAAATGACAAGTAAATGTTGTATATATTTTCTTGTTAATATTTATTATTGAATATTTAGAATTCAGATTTATTTTCTTCAAATTTGTCTGTGAAGACGACGCGTGTGTGTGTGTGGATTTTGTTTAGGTTTTTCTTACACCTGACAAATCTCAGGACAACCAAACTTTCCAACTGGTACCAGCTACCCAAATCATATTAATATGAAATGTATTGATGTATTTGCACACTTGGAGACCTACCGACACAGCGTTGGGGTTAAAGGTAAATCTACCAGAACAGCTTTAGAATGGCTTTGCAAGTTGTCTGGGGCTGTTTGACCAGTGACCATCATATTTCTATAATTTGGTGCTAATTTTTCAAGTGCCACACCAGAATCCCCCAATTGGGGTAATGTCTGATGGCATAAATAGCCTTTGCATATAGTGAAATATCAGCAATGGGGTGCCGAATGGTTGCCGAAACAATAAGCAGCTTCACCTATTATTAATGACTGGAAGCACTTTTCTATTTGTCATTTGCTCTGTACATTCCCTGAGTTCACTGTGACCCCTAGTGTTGACAAATGGAAACAACGGTTTTTGAAAGTTAATTCCAAAATATTTAATCTCCTAAAACCCGGTTTGTTTTCCCATAAAAAAAATGTAGGAAACATTTCAATAATCTATTTCTTGTAGTGACCAAAAAGAAAAGTCCGTGACCAAAGACTGAAATTTCAACACATTACAATTTAATGTAGCTTTTACAAATAACATGCAAGAGTACACATTTTAGTCTCATTTCCTACTCTATCATAGTGTTGTAAACCGATATCTCTTTATAAATGCACAATGCCTTAGCAGGAAGGATGGTCTATTAAGGTAATACAAAAATAGAACCAGGTAGTTTTTTGTTTTACTTTAAGTAAAAGGAAGAACAACACTACAGAATGTGGCAGCTTTCTTCTTGAATCACTGTAGGCCTACTTTCATGCCATTTCTTCCTTCTGTTGTATTTTTCTGTTAAAGAAATATTCATCCTAAATATAGTTAATATCAAGGGTGTGCATGGGTGACTTAAAGGACATGGAGAACATATTAATACTGAGGAAGACAGGCAACATTATACAAAAGCATTAGAAAAAGTAGCAGTTGAAATTAAACCTAAAACAATTTGGAATGACTAGTGAAAAACAATATATTCTCAAAATAGCTTATAGAGCATGTTGAACTATCAATAGGAAATATAAAAGTATAAATCAGGTAGACTAGTCTCTAAGTAAAATAAGGATAAACAACAAAATAGTTCAATGCTGCCAGTTATCTGTTCAAAATACTGAACTTTGTCCACACATTCCTTATTCAGTTTTGTATTATTAATCCAGAGAAAAACCTCATAAATAAAACGATAAATATTGTGCGTGGCCAACAGGACATGCAGAACATACAGTTAATAGTGAGGAAGACTAATTTACTCACATCAAACTAATTTACAAACACTGCTATATTAACCTGTATGTGGGTTTATGGTAAGCAAGGCGCCAGCACAGGCTAGCCCACACCCAAATCTACATCTGCCCTACACAGGCTAGCAAAACCAGACTAATAGTAGCCAGCAAAAAGCAGCCCAACACAGGCTAGCCCCACCAACAAACACCAGCTTAAGTGACCAGAAAATGCTGCCCTACACAGGCTAGCCCCAGCAACCCAACAACTGCAGTAGCCAGCAAAAAGCAGCCCAACACAGGCTAGCCCCACCAACCAAACACCAGCTTAAGTGACCAGAAAATGCTGCCCTACACAGGCTAGCCCCAGCAACCCAACACTAGCCTAACAGTGGCTAGCTAAAAGCTGCCCTACACAGGCTAGCCCCTGCAACCCAACACTAGCCTAACAGTGGCTAGCTAAAAGCTGCCCTACACAGGCTATAGCCCCATCAACCCAACACTAGCCTAACAGTGTCCAGCTAAAAGCTGCCCTACACAGGCTATAGCCCAATCAACCCAACACTAGCCTAACAGTGTCCAGCTAAAAGCTGCCCTACACAGGCTATAGCCCAATCAACCCAACACTAGCCTAACAGTGTCCAGCTAAAAGCTGCCCTACACAGGCTATAGCCCAATCAACCCAACACTAATCTAACAGTGTCCAGCTAAAAGCTGCCCTACACAGGCTAGCCTCATCAACCCAACACTAGTCTAACATTGGTCAGCAAACTAAAGCCCTACACAGGCTAGCCCACTAAAGCCAAGACAAACCATATAAACTGACAAGATTTGAGACTTCGAAGACATTTATTATAGCTACCTTGTTTTAGTATATTATAGATATATATATACACACACACAATGTTGTTTTGTTAAACTGATACTGAGAGTGTAGCTCACAACCAATGATGAAGCGTGAGAAAAACAATTACCACATGTGTGACATGTCTCTACGTTTATCTGGTAAAAACTACAAACTGTATTAGTCACAACATGAATGTCTTACTATTGCTGCGATCCAAGTACTGTACTGGACTGTTGATCCAAAGGTACAGGCTTAGTTCAGTGCGAGAGCGGCTAATATGATGGCGCAGATTGGACATGCACACTGGCCCAATTGGTTCAGTGTTTTAACAGTTGACCGGGTCTACATTATTTGCACCAATGTGGGCAATTGTCTGCTGGACAACAGATGACTTCTTTTAGGGCAATGTGAGAGCTCCCATCACCAGACATTGTCTGGGCACCCTGGTAACCTGGTGCAGCAGTGTCATGGAGGCCAACCTGGGAGACTATCAGCAAAGATGCATTGGTTTACTCCTTGCCCGGATAGTGCCTACATTCCGCCAATTTGGGCATTGCTGGGATATCTTTTTTAATTTTTTTTTAAATCTAAACATGTTCCAAACGTTCCATGTTCCGATTCTGAAAGTGGTAAATTAAACATATGGATTCCATTTCATGTTAATCCTTCCTTTCCTCAACACCTCTCTGCAACATCTGCCCTTCAGCCTCTAAAAAACCCTTCAGCTGCCGGGGCCTCTTCGAAGGTTACGGTCAGAGAGTTGATGGTCACTTCGGTCACAATCACTTTGCCCGCTTGTCCGTCTCTGCCATTCCTACCTGGGTGTGGTATCCACACCTCTTCACACTGCTTGGTTCCGTCCTTAACCGCCACCTCCTCAACATCAGTACAAACCAGTGAGCCATCAGGTGTGGCCCCGTTCCTGCCCTCTACCACGGTTTTATCCCTACCTGTGTGTGTTATCACCCCTGCTCTGTCTATCATAAAATCTGCCCTCAATTTAATTACCGGGGTGCAGTTCTCTACCCTCTTGCTATTGTCAAGGAATTTCGGTTCCTCTGCAGAGTAACAGCACTCAGATTGGTTATTCAAATTCATTTGTTTGTGCTCATTTTCAGAGGTCCTGCACGCTGGACTGTCAGCCACAACCACTCCCCCTGTGCCCAATAACAATAAAGCCCTGCTCCTCAGTGTCTGGTCTCCAGAGTCCAGTGACGAGGTGCTACAGCTCTCCGCTCTGTCGGTCAAATCGTCCCTGTCCGGATCCATCAAGGTTGTGCTGCACTCAGACGTGCTATTTCCTTCAGGAAGATAAGCAGGAAATTAGAATAAAATGAATGACATGGAAGTACAGCCGATCCTGTCACCTTCAAATGTATATCCAAATATTTCATAAAAGCGTCTCTTAGCCAAACCAACCAAAAAGACTGTCTTCGTGTGCCTCTGATTCCATTTCATCCACCTCGGCACATTCCCACTGCCGGTCCACAGGGGTCAGTGGTTCAGGGGAGACTTTGTCTGGCACAGGTTTGGACACCCTCTGTTTGCTCTTACACCTGGTAAACCGGTGGTAGATGCGCCCTCTCTCTCCTGCCCTGTACGGCTGACTGCCTTTGCCCAGCTCTGGGCCCATAGAGCGGGTGAGGGACAGGCGCAGCCGAGGGGTGGGTTTTTCTGGGACTTTATGGGAGCTACGGAGGTCCATGGCATAGATATTCTGTTGGAGAAGCGAATACTCCGGGAAATCAATGACCTCCATTATATACAATCACATTTAGTGAAGTGTGAGAACACTGTGGTAATGCAAGGACTATTACTGAAACGGTAAACGTATTTTCTGAACACGAATCCAGGCGCAGTACCCGCAAGACAAGTCTCCGCGGTCTGAGTCCTTTCCTGCGGTAGGCCAGGGCTCGGTCCTTCTTCTCCCTGATTAAAAACACAGAGAAAGACAAATGCTATATGAATATGAGATTGTAACGGATGGAGGAGATCTACTATGCGTTGTTCGCGCCGACGGGCCCTTCTTACTTCTCATCGTAAGCCAGGACCAGGCGTGGGTCCAGTATGTGGTCCTCAGGTTCCCAGGTGCTGTACCTGCCAGGACAACCTCACTCTGTAAGCACTGATTATGCAAGATCATCACTGTATGATACACTTGAATCAGTCAAGGTACAATGACAGTAGTCGTTATAGCAACGTAAGTGAACTCCCAATGAGATAATGCACAAACACAGCTAGCGGTTATAGCTTACCTATTAACATCTGGCAAATTGACAAATAATAAATATACCCAATAAATCCCCATGACAATGTTTGAACCTCTTGTGTGCAAATGAGTCCTTCTGGAATTAAATTTTCCCCACTTGACTTGTGTCTTCCTAAGGGGTATACTACAAAGCGGGATAGACTTAGCGAGTTAACTTTGGTCCACTGAGTTTAACTCAGTGAGTTAGAATTTAATCAAATCAGGTTCCCCCGCTTTTGCTAACAGTGCCTCTTAATCCTATTCATCATCTGATCGTCATCTTTATGTTTCGATTAATAATTTCTTGTCTAACCAATGCTAATATTTAAATATATCTCACTACGCATTTAGTAATGACAGGATGCATTTGAAAGATCACGCACAGTAAAACGACAATTATAGTATTATTATTAAGTGTGGTAAAAAGGTTCATGTGCACGGACAAGCACACCAAAAAAGACCTCACGATATGTGTAATAAAAGAAAACACCTGTAATCACCTATTTTCCACACAATCTGCTGAATTTGCAGGGCAGCTGCGACTTAATTTAGAATGTCGTCGTGGACCCGCGACGTGCACGCGCACTAGAGTTAGAGTTAGTTAGCAGCAGTTTCAAGATCAATGTCCATGTGCATAAGCATGGATGAAGCCTGAGCTGGAATATGAAGCTAACTGAAACTGGCTCTAGTTTTAGAAAACCCTGAGTAGATCTAGCTAGCATTCGTAGTATACCCCTTTAGTTCTATTGAAAGTGTTGGTAAACAAGGATACCCTTCCGTTTAAGATGCGTTCGGAATCGGATTAACATCATTGGATCTGGATGGACTCTTCACATTCCGAAAATGCATCAAATGACCCGTACTGTGGTTTGCCAGTTCTCCTGTCAGTAAAACTCCTTGATTAAGGAAATTGGAATTAGGTGTGGTAAATATAAGATGCAATTATGATGTTTTTTTTACCAAGATATCATCAAGTTGAGGGCACATTATGGACCCAAATCAGTGGGAGGATGAAACAAATCAGACTTCACGTTGCATACATGACTGATGCATATTAGTATTGCATTCACAAAGAATACCATGAGCACTTACTTGGGCGGCCATCCCTGCCACTTCAATAAATATTCCACATTACCCTATAATGCAAAAAGATAAGGCAAATTAAGCAAGACAAGCATTCTATATGAGAACAGTTCAAGAAACAAAAAACCATGACTGCTTCAAAAGTCAGAGAACATTGGAATAATTTTATTTTGAAATGAAGATTGTATGAAATGACGTAAATGCCAACGGCTTCTGAGACCTCTAGCTCTAAAGTTGTGATGATATGAAGGCACATAGTTTGTCTGTGAAAGACTTTTCTGGAACATTTCGTCCATAGTAATAGGTGGGGCTATGGTGCGTTCATGACTACTTGGAGCTTTTCCCAAATCCCCGATCCGAAGCACGTTAACGTCACATCACTTCCGTTCTATGCCAAGTTCCCAGTAGTCATGAACGTATCAATGACTCGTAAACAACTCGTATTGCGCAACGTGCTTCCGTAAAACCATAGTGAATATATATCTGAACGGGCATCTTGTATATAATGCCAAATTAATCGAATAAAAATTTTTACCAAAAAAAATAATATTACCGAAATAAACCATAAACACACGAATCGCAAATAAATGCATACCAATAATTATACCCTCCCATACAAAGCTCGAACATGATAATTATTATCACACTATATCAACAAGCACACACATTATGGTGAGGTACCATTTCACCGCAGTTGCACGCATTTACCCTTCAATCCCCTTCCTCCTCTCATTTACATACAAATAAACTGCGTAGGTCCCACATCAGCAGCGCCGACAAACCCCAAGTATTTGGTGACACCCCATAACAGAGAGACATTTGTTGGAAACACCCCCTTTAGTAGGATACCACAGGGAGCGTATATGCTAAATTCACAACATGCGAAGCTTACTATTGCAACAGTGCAACTACTGCAAATGAAGATAATTTAGTACATGCACAACGTAACATTTTGTGCGCAAAACAGTTTCAAACGTCTACTTGTTAGTCATAGCCAAGCAACTAGGCCTATATATTCTTTATCTTTTGAAAAATACGTGCAAAGTGCAAAGCATTACATTATAGTGTAACGGGTGTAAAACTCTGCATGAGTACAGGCAGTGCATATCTGTTAAATCCATTAGATACGTTTCTATATGCGGTCACATTGCTCACCTTTCTGACTCTCTTCTTGATTATTGATTCAACTGCAAACACTTGTTCGCCTAAAGATGACAGTTCCATCCCTCTGTATTAGATGGACGCAGAAAACTGTAGATGCGATAGGTACCCTCGCTCCTTATTGGTTCTCGGTCTTAAAAAAAACTCCTTACAGCGGATAAAACAAGTGCACTTCTTGCTCTATTACACATCTATAGTATAGGAGTCTTTGTTTTTTCCCATATGCACGAATGTTCAATTGTTTAGCGGTGTTCTGTGTTCTATTCGGAGTTTTTAAAATCTGCGACACATCTAGAACGCATGGCGCTAGCTTAAATCATGCGCGCTCCCGCTGACTGCGCGGAGACCCCAAATAGAATGTTCGGGTTGGCGGTGTCGCGCACGCAGATGAGGTCTCCTAGATTTTTGCACACATCACACTGTTTCAAGAATATGATGATTTGATACACATCTAAATTATTTGTGCTTAATTGAGATAGTATATTTGATAGAATGTTTGTCATTTTTAGTTGTATTGATGTCTCACATATTATTAGAAATACGTGGGGTCTTATTAAGATGGTTATCTGTTATCCAGCTTTACCTCTATTCATAATCATTGGAAATACAGGCACCATCTGATTTAATTATAGTGGTGCCTATTTTATTTAAATATTTATTTTCAGATTGTGACATGACATGTAACTTGATCTACTGTACACAAAAACACATGGAACATAAGCTTATATATTGCACAAACATTGAACTCTCTTTAAATCTCTTATATCAATGACTTGTCAGTCATTATAGTCTAACCCAGATATGTTTGATATGTTAGTGTTCCAACATAATAACGTCCCTCAAACACAACTCCAAGACGACCACTGCCGTGCTAAAGAAGCTGAGGGTAAAGGTGATGGACTGGTCAAGCATATCTCCAGACCTAAACCCTATTGAGCCTCTGTGGGGCATTCTCAAACGGAAGGTGGAGGAGCGCACAGTCTCTAACATCCACCAGCTCCGTGATGTCCTCATGGAGGAGTGGAAGAGGACTCCAGTGGCAACCTGTGAAGCTCTGGTGAACTCCATGACCAAGAGGGTTAAGGCCGTGCCGGAAAATAATGGTGACCTAATTTGGACATTTTCAGATAGGGGTGTACTCACTTTTGTTGCCAGCAGTTCAGACATTAATGGCTGTGTGTTGAGTTATTTTAAGAGGACAGCAAATGTAAACTGTTGTACAAGTTTTACACTCACATTACATTGTAGCAAAGTGTCATTTCTTCAGTGTTGTCATTTGAAAATGTACAATAAAATATTTACAAAAAATGTTAGAGGTGTACTCACTTTTGTGAGATACTGTATATTGAAATATTTATATTTATGAAGCTTCATGATTTGCAGATACACTGAGAAGTCTTGAAGAAGTGTTGGTTTCTAGGAGATGTAACTCACTCTAGCATATGTCCTGGAAGGTTTCCAATGCCTGGAACTCACAGCCCTGAAAACCGGTACAAATCATATTTTAAAGTTCTGATACAAGTTGGCTACGAGGCATTTGTCCCATGGATGTTTTAGTGTCAAAACGCCTACACCCCCCGCCCACTGCATCCCCTCTTCACCTGGTCCCTCAATCATCTCAAAGCTCCAGATGTCATGGTTACTGTTTCCAAGGTGACCAATGAAAAGCAAATGTAAGTGTTAGATCTCTACTTTAACCTTTACTAAAGACTAAAACTCTAGTTTGATGTGGTGAAGATACTACCGTGCCTATAATGAACAATAGTCATCATTCATAAATACCTTGATTGCTTCAATGGACTGTGTGTCACATATGGGTGAGCTGTGTTGTACACAGGGTGTTTAGGGGAGAGCATGTCTGTATATTGTGTAAATTAGGAGCACGGCTGTTTTGAGTAAAGCTAAGCACCAGGCATAGGTAAGTTAATCAGTGGGCTATTTAAGGTTAGGTTTAAGGTTAGATTGTAAGGTTAGCTTGATATTGTTTTACGTTACATTTCATGTCGGTGAGGGGTTGTGGTTAATGCTAACTGTTGTATGTAAGTCGCGTCATTCACTACACATCACCTGTAAGGATTTGTGAAACTGTGCATGTTAACATGAACACCCAGGACAATGCCTGACTCATGCACACAGCACACAAACATAAAAAAACAAGTGATATATTTGCAAAACCTTCAACATCAACATCATGTCTGATTTTCAATGGAATATCTATATAGGCGTATAGATGCTCATTATCAGCAACCATCACTCATGTGTTCCAATGACACCTTTGTTAGAATAGTTAGCCAATATCTGGATCATCTACATTTGTGGGTTCGATTACAGCTCAAACATGTCTGAAACAAAAACATTATTCTGAAATTATTAAATTAAAAATGATTCTGTCTATTCTTGTTCTGAGAAATGAAAACTATTACATGCAAAGAAACTGAAGATCTCGTACAACAATGTGTACTAGACTCTTCACAAAAAATAGCACAAACCTATGGCACTAACCAAAATAGAAAAAGGAGTGGGAAAATCTGAGCGGAAAAGAGGAAGAGGAAAATTAGATTACAGTGTCTAGTCTGAGAAACAAAACCCCACACGTTCTCAACTGGCAGCTTCATTAAATAGTACCCAGAAAACACCAGTCTCAAAGTAAACATATATAAGTCCGAGACGATTGCCTTATACTGGCCAACAAAAAGATTTAAATCAAAATCAAAATATTAAAATGGGCAAAAAAACACATACACTGAACAAAAAAATACAGTTGTCACAAAGTGTTTTTACTAACATTCACCCTGAAATCCAACAGAGCACACATCAACAATTTGTTCCCTAATAGCTAGGAATAACTCTCTGATGGGTGGAATTTTCGGAAGAAACCTAGAGAGGAGCCATGCTTTGGTGGCTGTGCTGGGTGAACTTTATATAATTTAATAATTATTAAATGCATTTTTTAACAGTCCAGGCAGGTCAGATGTATGACCAGTCTGACAGGGACATCGGGAGCAGTGAGGGTTTAGCGAATTGGATGCCGCAGCCATCAGGTATTGTCAGCTACTTGTCCTAAAACTCAACCAGGAGGGACTTATGAAGGGACAGCTAAATGCACTAAATGATTGGTATATCCCAAAGTGTGGTGCACGGGCATAAGTCCTCCGTAATGTTAAGGGAACAAGACATGAGTTCCATAAGGCCCTGGCACAACAGTATAGCAGCATACAACCCTGAGGCTGAGACAGGGGAGCTCAGTGTATTGATCTATACAAATACATTATTATTCTATTGTATTACCTGTGGTATCAGTTGTTGTTAATACAGTTGTTAATGTGCTAATTTAAATAGCGGTTACATAGTAGTAAGTGTCAACTTTATATATTTAAATTGTGTTGAAAACGGTTTGTGCAAATGTTACATGTTGATTTTGTTTTTTAAGGACCAGGCTGTGGAGAATTTTTCACATACATTGAATATGGATAGGATATCAACTGTTGTTTAAGTAAACCAACAATTTAAACGCGTCGTGATGAGATTAAGCACCATGGACAACGACGTAATAGGGAATCTGACGTGTAGCACCAGGACTGTGGACAACGACAACGTCTCTCTGCGGTGAGCACCCAGTCCACACACGAAAACACACCCATGAGATTCCAACAGCGACATCTATCGGTGGACAGCTGCAGGTGCTGATGCACTGTCACACACACCCATGAGAATCCATCCATCCATGATGTGCGCTTTTCTGCAGTGAGTGACCGTACACTTTTAGTTATAACCGGGCACCAAACGTTACAATTACAATCTAGTGTAATTTTTGTTATAGACAGCCACTAACGACGGCAATTCAGCATTTAGGAAAGGTTATTATTGCTAAACAGCTAACGTTATCGTTGGTTAAACCTTATTAGTGTGGATATAGGGAAACATAAACGGAAATAATGGATACAAATGAAACGACGATATACAGCGTGCAGCTGTATATATACGACCTGTCGAGAGGAATGGCTCGCAATCTCAGTCCCATTATGTTAGGTAAGACTGGCATGACAGCTGAGCAGATAGCCTCGGGTTGAGGTGGCAGCCTCGGTATGAGGTGGCAGCCTCGGTATGAGGTGGCAGCCTCGGTATGAGGTGGCAGCCTCGGGTTGAGGTGGCAGCCTCGGGTTGAGGTGGCAGCCTCGGGTTGAGGTGGCAGCCTCGGTATGAGGTGGCAGCCTCGGGTTGAGGTGGCAGCCTCGGGTTGAAATAGCCCTGGTCTAGGTTCAGATTATAGAACAGCGTCGGCACGTTAGCTACTCTGTTATTTGCAATTCAATTAATTAATTACATCTGTTTTTTATTATGTATCCATGTTGTATTCTGTATTAATAGGGTATTAATTCTACTAGCTCTGTACCAATCAGCGTAGCATCAGATTGGTTTACACAGCAGTTACTGTACAATGACGTGTGTGTTTTGTTGTAATTTAACACACGTTAACGTTTGCTAAAATGCCAACTACAATCTATCTCAAAGTGAAACATTTTCTCATGTGTTTCAGGAAAACAACTTGATGGCATTTGGTAAGAATTCTTCCATCTTGCATCTTGTCCGTACAATTGATAAACCGACACAAGCTGTAATTATGGACAATTATATTATTCCAACCACACTGGGACTAGGAGCAACATTCACAGGGTAACCACATACCTTCCTATTTATTCATTTATTAATTAATTTATTGTTGAAATGTGTTTGCATTTTCACAGGCACACTGCTATTGTGGTGTATGGAGATGAGTTCTTCTTTGGTGGAGTGGGTATTTCCAGCTGTTCACCTGTAAGCCTTAAATGTTTTGCTAATGCTTTTTAATATATTTGCTCAAACATATAGCTACATGAGTGTGTTTAATACTCTTTCTGTTTAGGCTCACACTGTCTGACAGTTAAGACAAATTCTACATTGGTATATCCTGCCTGCATATTGTGAAGATTTTTAGCAGATTTTTTTGTATGCTAATATTTGCCAGATAAGATTTTGACATGCTTGCTGGAATCATCACTTTAAGATTGGTCAGTACTGTTGATTGTTTCGCTTCTGAGAGGGCTTGAGCGACATGGCTTGTAAACCCCCCCACAAAAAACTCATCCTGTTATAGTCCATGTCACTCAACCAGAGTAGTTCCTGTATTGAGGTAAATTTTCCCAGCCATATCTTATGCCAATTGAGCCGCGTTGAAAAATAATTTCACCGTCCAACCATGCATAGTATGAAGGATTTTCTGCATTTTTCCTGTTCCTTTCAGGGTGGAACAATGCTTGGTTCCCCAGACACTGTGGTCGAATTGGGAAACACAGAGGTGACTGAAGAGATTTTCATGGACTATCTGTCCTCGCTAGGGGAGAGCACGTACCGGTATGCATTTATGTCAGGCATGTGCTCATGTTTTGGGTTAACTCTCTTTTTCTTACCCAGTGAACACATCAGGCATGGTAACTGCACAGCAGTTTGTTTTTCCATAGAGGCGACAAGTACAGATTGTTTGAGCACAACTGTAACACATTCACCAATGAGGTGGCCCAGTTTTTAACCGGCCGGAAGATCCCTTCTCACATCACAGACCTGCCCTCTGAAGTTCTCTCCACGTGAGTCTAAATACTTAAAGTGAAACTTATAGACGTCAGGAAGAGGTCACTGTTTGGTTTCAAATGCCTGAGCATTTTTGTCCAACTAAAAGTCACTTTTTCATTCAGGTCTAAACTGTATCATTGTTGGTCAAAATTACATTTAATTCATTACACAAAATCAACATTTTGCATACAACATTTTCTCATCTCATCTCATCTCATCTTCAACCACTTATCCGGGGTCGGGTCGCGGGGGTAGCAGCTCTAGCAGGGGACCCCAAACTTCCCTTTCCCTGGCAACATTAGCCAGCTCTGACTGGGGAATCCCGAGGCGTTCCCAGGCCAGTGTGGAGATATAATCTCTCCACCTAGTCCTGGGTCTTCCCCGAGGTCTCCTCCCAGCTGGACGTGCCTGGAACACCTCTCTAGGGAGGCGCCCAGGTGGCCTTCGTACAAGATGCCCGAACCACCTCAACTGGCTCCTTTCTATGCAAAGGAGCAGCGGCTCTACTCCGAGTTCCTCTCGGATGACTGAGCTTCTCACCCTATCCCTAAGGGAGAGGCCAGCCACCTTTCTGAGAAAACCCATTTCGGCCGCTTGTACCCGGCTTGTACATTTTGCATACAACATTTTTATTATAATAATTATTTCAGTCAATCATTACACAATGGCTCAATAAATATAAACTACCTAACATGGTTAATCCTTTGGTATATATCTGGGCTGTATACTTTTTCCTCAGTGATGATAAATCACTCTTTTGCGAAAATGAATACTCCTGTGTTTATCAGATAACAACAGTGATCAAGTTTTTTATTTAACCTTGATTTAACCAAGTAGCCCGATTGAGAACAAATTCTCATTTGCAACGGCGACCTGTTTCAGGTATCACTTTGTTACTGTAGCAATTTAGAAACCCAGTTAAAGTATCTTTACCTTGTTCCTCCGTCTGACCATCCAGGCCCTTTGGTCAGATTCTCCGGCCCATACTGGACTCTATCCACATCGCTCCACAAGGAGGGAACGTCATCGGTGGTCGTCACAGTTAACCTGCCTCAGCTGCACACAGTTATACTAAGATATGTTCAAATTAAAATGTTCAATGGAGGGTTATTGAGAACTTTCTTATTGAGGTCAAACATGAAAACATTAATGAAAACACTTTCATTATAAACAGTTAAACTTTCAAAATCTCAATCTCACTATCAGGTAGTGACAATAGAACAGAGATAGGCCGCAAAACAACACCATTACTTTTTGTTGCTCTGTGACAAAAATTGAGATTGAATCCTTTATTGGGCTACCAGCTCGTAACACGTGTTGGATAAGATTATAATTTTAATTGCATAAAAGACAAAATCCTAGACTTTTGTTACATAATCTTTTACAAATTCCTACGCATTTATAGCAAGAAAAAAATGAGTTATAGACTTTAAATGATTCTGTCTGTTAATTATAAAACACAATGTAAATGAAAGTATGACACTTTTAGTCATGTACAAGTAAATCAACAATTTTAAAAGGCTAATTGAAGTTTATAGTTTTTGTTTGTAATGTTAGTTTATTCGGTCATATTGCTTTTGTCTATGCTTGGTTTGCGGATAATTTGTTTTGTAACTCTACCAGCAACACCCTTGCTTTTTTGTAAGTTTAACAATAATATAATTTAAAAATATATATTTTATGGACTTTTCTCATTGCCTCTGAGCAACATTAGCTTTCCCACAAATACTCTTTATTCATCTGTATGATTTCTTAGCAGTTTAGTGTGTGTCTCTTTCATTCATGGTTTACTCAACCTCCCACCAGATGGTTTGTGCTACACACACATGTGCCTTCACACTGTCACACCTTAGTGATGTTGAGAGTGTGATCTGATTATTTAATTCACCCTGTCACACCTTAGTGATAAAGATGCTGAGAGTGTGATCTGATGATTTAATTCACCCTGTCACACCTTAGTGATAAAGATGCTGAGAGTGTGATCTGATGATTTAATTCACCCTGTCACACCTTAGTGATAAAGATGCTGAGAGTGTGATCTGATGATTTAATTCACCCTGTCACACCTTAGTGATAAAGATGCTGAGAGTGTGATCTGATTATTTAATTCACCCTGTCACACCTTAGTGATAAAGATGCTGAGAGTGTGATCTGATGATTTAATTCACCCTGTCACACCTTAGTGATAAAGATGCTGAGAGTGTGATCTGATGATTTAATTCACCCTGTCACACCTTAGTGATAAAGATGCTGAGAGTGTGATCTGATGATTTAATTCAACCTGTCACACCTTAGTGATAAAGATGCTGAGAGTGTGATCTGATGATTTAATTCACCCTGTCACACCCTAGTGATAAAGATGCTGAGAGTGTGATCTGATTATTTAATTCACCCTGTCACACCTTAGTGATAAAGATGCTGAGAGTGTGATCTGATGATTTAATTCACCCTGTCACACCTTAGTGATAAAGATGCTGAGAGTGTGATCTGATTATTTAATTCACCCTGTCACACCTTAGTGATAAAGATGCCGAGAGTGGGATCTGATGATTTAATTCACCCTGTCACACCTTAGTGATAAAGATGCTGAGAGTGTGATCTGATGATTTAATTCACCCTGTCACACCTTAGTGATAAAGATGCTGAGAGTGTGATCTGATGATTTAATTCACCCTGTCACACCTTAGTGATAAAGATGCTGAGAGTGTGATCTGATGATTTAATTCACCCTGTCACACCTTAGTGATAAAGATGCTGAGAGTGTGATCTGATGATTTAATTCACCCTGTCACACCTTAGTGATAAAGATGCTGAGAGTGTGATCTGATGATTTAATTCACCCTGTCACACCTTAGTGATAAAGATGCTGAGAGTGTGATCTGATGATTTAATTCACCCTGTCACACCTTAGTGATAAAGATGCTGAGAGTGTGATCTGATGATTTAATTCACCCTGTCACACCTTAGTGATAAAGATGCTGAGAGTGTGATCTGATGATTTAATTCACCCTGTCACACCTTAGTGATAAAGATGCTGAGAGTGTGATCTGATGATTTAATTCACACTGTCACCCCTTAGTGATAAAAATGCTGAGAGTGTGATCTGATGATTTAATTCACAATACCTGCATTTGTTCTCTGGATGAAGAAACAAAATATGTATCTTTTATACCTTTGAAATAATCTCACAAATTCTATTTATTATGAAAAAGACTGTGAAGATATGTGTTAGGGGTTAAATCATACATTTTAGCAAAAATGTATTTGTGTGGGCAATAACTTGAACTTATTGGAAAAGCATTTAATTGTGTAAAGTTTATGAGAATATCTATGGTCCAAATATCCTTATTACTTCAACTCCTTACCTAGTGCTTATTGCTTTCCTTTGAATATTTACGGTAGTATTTATGTTTACATAGTTTGTCCAGGAGAGATTTTATCAGACCGGTATGCCTCAATATCCTCAATGCCATGGTTTATCAAAACACTTAATCAATTTAGAGGCGCTTCTGTGTTTCAGTGGAACAGAGAACGTGTCCTTTACTTTCATGTGTGGCTCACCTAAAACCTTCTACACTCAACCTGACGAGGAAATGTATTGCACGCGTCATCTGTTATTGTTTTTGTGAATTTGTCATTTATTTTTTGATCAACTGCGGCTGCTAGTTGTAATGAGACATTTTAGTAGAAATATTATGAATACTATGTAAAGTGTGTAGGATTATTTGTGTTTTTTTGCACATTTGTTTGTCAGTTGTTTTATAATTGTATAAATAAAGCCATTCAGTGCAATTTCCACTGTAAGCATAGTTCTGGGAAAATGTCTTGATTACTTTTCAGATTTGAGTTCTAAGATTAATTTGTTTAGGCCCAAGTTCTGGAGCTTCTGTATAATGTTAATTTTCATCAAATATTTGACGTGACAAGTCTTGGGCAAATTTGAACCCTTGCAGTTTTCTTTTTCATAATTTCAGTTATTTTCTAAAATAAGCTTTAATAAAAAGTAAAAAAACCCACCTTTTCTGGTCTATTGCCCTTGTCACGGGCCTTTATACTATACTAGCTATTTCTTCTCAGGCCTCCATGTTCTCTTCCTGGACCTTCTCGATGTCCACCTCTTGAACATCACACTCATCTTCAGTGTCACTATCTAACCGTGTTAAGGATGGCTCTGTGTGAGCCTCAAGTTTGACCGGACGGCCGCACGTTGTTTTGACCCATGTCTCGGTCAGCCCATTGCGCTTTGAGTGTTCCCAAACAGGGACCGGTTGGACTCTGAGGCGGTTAATGTTGATGGGATTTGGATGATGACGGAAGCAACACGGAACAGGACTTCACGTCCACTAAGTTGCTTCCAGCAGATGGCTAACAAAATACGTTGGCACATTGCCATATTCCATCCCAATGCCGTTGCTTGGAAGTGCAGACTGCCAGGAACCTTCCCTTCATGCAGGCCAAGGTGACGAGACACCGTTGTGATGACGCTGTGATGATGCTGTGATGGCGCTGTGATGATGCTGTGATGACGCTGTGATGACACTGTAGGCCATGTTAATCTCTGCACCGGAGAGATTGCGCTTGCCAGCATTATATGGGTCTGGCATGTGTGCTGTGACATGTGTGGGCTTCAGGCAGAAGTCTTCACGCTTTTCGTTGCTTTTCAGGAATACCGTTTCCTGTCCCGAGAGAAGAAGTAGATTTTTTGGTGAAAATAGGCAAACTCCCTGACCGTTCCCCAGATAAACAAGTATTATTTCACAGTTTGCTGAGATATATTTTGTTTTATACACATTAGTGTCTCTGTATCAGTACTGTCAGTAAAGCAGCCACAGTTTAATTAGGAGCCTTTTAGGTTGGCTGTGTTTCAATGATGTAAAATGCAGAGGTGCAATTGTTGATTGAAGCAACAAAACTTTAACATGATCAAATATATGTCTAGACATTTTCTTATATTTCCTAGATTTGACAGATTGATCCTCATCATTTATTTTTATATCTGCTTTGCCATTTCCAATTGTATTATTAAATGCATTTCTAAAATGTTAATATAATTTAAAATGGTTGCTCCGTTGTGTTTTAATGACATAATATAATATTTCATTAGAGCAGCTGCCAAGAACATAGCATTTACAGCATTTCTGTTTTGGTTCTACACATCCACAATTACTACATTTACAAGACATTCATGGTATATATTAAAATCCGCCGAACTCGTTAACACATCATCAAGATTGCGCCACCACAATCAATACATCCAATTAATTTGATAAAGCCCATTCTGCATCTGCAAACCTGGTTGAAAATAAGGAGGAACCAGATTCCATGGTGTGGCCAGTCCTCTTCTGGCCGTGTCGAGTGAACATTTTGAGAGGACAAATTGTAATAATAAATAAATTAATGTGTCCAGAGTCTATGAAACATCATCCAAGTCAGATGCATGACCGGATGGGGGGAGTGGGGAGTGGGGGGCTGTGGAGTGGCAGCCGGTAGTCTGTCAGGTATCATTGCTCCATCCTGAGTGCCTGTAATTGAATGCACACACCGTGCAACCATAGAGATCTCAGCATCATTCACTTGCATGTCAAAGGGGGGCACTTGGCCTGTACTTTGTCGACAGACCTGTCAAGACAAATAACTCCATGTTTACAAAGACTGGGTGGTGTTCTGTGGCGGACTAACATAAAGTGCCATCCCTTCTTCTCTCCTTCCCCCGTCCCTGTCATCGCTGTGCCGCTCTAAAACAAGTTGTTACACAGTGGTGTCAGAAATGTCTCAAGGCAAAGTTGTCAACATGACATTATCTCTGGGAGGGGAGTCACTTGTTATCCCTGTTGATTCAACATAAATGTGAGTCAGATGTGTCTGTGACAATTCGACGTACGGCCGGAAGGTTGTGATAAAAGACTTATTGTATCGATAAACAGCACCTAAAGTAGTTTGAGTTCTTGCCATTTGTCACGACTCCTAGTCCAAGTAGGACATCTAGTGGGCTAGGAGGGGTGGAGCACTTTGTTATTTACACTGGGTTTGTCTCACAGCTGATGGGTGTACTGTTTTAATGAGATTGTCACAGCTGTGTGGGGTTTGGGTGATTATGTTTGTTACTTAAGTCAATGGGTCTTGGGCACACGGTGTGGATTATTTTGTATGTGTTCATGCCACACTGTGCTATATATTTGGGTGAGTGTTGTTTTGTTAAAGGATATTACTGTTGTTCTTAAATGTATCTTATAAGCCGCTGTTTAGCGCATTTTCATTTAAAACCAGTATATGTTTTTGCCGTTCTCGGTTTGTTTTATTTTGAATATATCGACACCTGTTTTGAACGGATTCGCATGGTCTGCGCCTGGCTTCCTCTGCACTACACCTCCAGTAAGTGACAGCCATTCATTTCAAATTAGCCTGAACAAGTCTCAACCTGGGAACAAGGATACAGATCCCTTTACAGGGAGGCTAGAAAAAAACAAAAGCTTCCTTCAAAATAAAAGCAGGAGTACAACAGGGTTTGATTGGCTGCAGCAAGGGGTCCTTAGGTTTCTAGGTGATTAACTGCGTGAAAGCCAATAACCACTGCAAAAATACCTGCTAAAAAATAAGATAATAATTTAGATGTGTGACATGGTAGATGAAAAGTCCTGTGATGTGTTGTAGCCAAACCTCTAAACAACCACCTCTGCTGGATCATGATGACCAATGCACACTCCTCTGCTTCCTGTAGTTATTGATAATGTTGTAGTTTGTCAGGGGTTTCTAGTATTCCTGGTATCACCTCCATGTTAGTGCTCATCCTCACAGCCTGAGGTTAAACGGGTCAGGTTTACCGCCCCGGTTCGTGTCCCGACCCACGGCTATGAAGCTCGGTGGACAGAACGGCATTCTCGTGTGTCCTAGGTGTGTGGCGGCAGAGTGAACTACAATATGACAATACTAACAGCGCGTTATAACGGTGATCTTCAGAGGGGATGTCTTGCTATACACAGCTTGTCGGTGCCTCTCTCCCTGATGAGTTATTACTGGAAAAAACAAGCTGCTTCTGCCAACTGAACTGCAATTGATTTAATGTTTTATCTTTGTCACAACATCTTCAGAAAACTATAGACCAGGGTTTTCTAAACCTCCCTGCTCGGGACCCCAGACGGTTCACGTTTTAGTTTTTTAACACAGTTCGGTCATTTCAGGGTAAATATAAATACGTGACAAGCCTTTAAGAGGTTTCCTGGTATAGGTTAATGTAACCTGGACACACACCATTAACATATTTTGCCCATTTTAACATTCAGTCCAACAGTAACTTAATGCCTCAGTGCATGTCTCTGTGCTTTATATAGCAAGCCATTGCCTCATCACTCATTGGCTGTAAGCACAATTAATTTAATTGAACAGAGTGCTGTTCCTAATTAACTGCCTACTGGGTGTAAATATACTCTGCAATGAATGTAATCGGACGCCAGCAGTTTGATACTTGCGCTGCTTCTATTTTCTTCTTGGATAATATACTGCTCGGGGAGAAACAATAGGAAATAATTTCATCAAAATGACCTTGATTCAGGCATCTGTGTTTCGTTTTCCCATCTACCCTTGCCCACAGTAGTGGGCAAATCAATTGGCAGTGATCTTAGTTGGCCAACATCATAATAACGTAGGGCTTTAGTCTGTACTGCGAACAAATTCTGGGATGTTTTAAACTATATTGAAAACATACATGGCTTGTGGAACTTTACATTAAAGCCCTTCTGAAGCCTCTATTCACGTCCCAGAGAACTAAATGCCTGTCCAATGGGTTCTACAAGGCAACACGCACACGCACACGCACATGCACACGCACACGGCTAAAACTGTGTCCATTCCACGTCATTATAAGACAGAAGGAACCACAAGTAAACCCCATTATTCTGTCCATTAGGAAAGGTTGCCACGGTGCATACAGAGCTGCATGCGTCAGCCAATAGGAACCCACTGTCCATTAGGAAAGGTTGCCGTGGTGCATACAGAGCTGCATGCGTCAGCCAATAGGAACCCACTGTCCATTAGGAAAGGTTGCCACGGTGCATACAGAGCTGCATGCGTCAGCCAATAGGAACCCACTGTCCATTAGGA
Source organism: Dallia pectoralis (assembly GCA_029465975.1). Classification (NCBI taxonomy): domain Eukaryota; kingdom Metazoa; phylum Chordata; class Actinopteri; order Esociformes; family Umbridae; genus Dallia; species Dallia pectoralis. The sequence goes on along the minus strand of CM055752.1, from coordinate 9,851,416 downwards.
AAGGTTGCCGTGGTGCATACAGAGCTGCATGCGTCAGCCAATAGGAACCCACTGTCCATTAGGAAAGGTTGCCACGGTGCATACAGAGCTGCATGCGTCAGCCAATAGGAACCCACTGTCCATTAGGAAAGGTTGCCGTGGTGCATACAGAGCTGCATGCGTCAGCCAATAGGAACCCACTGTCCATTAGGAGAGGTTGCCACGGTGCATACAGAGCTGCATGCATCAGCCAATAGGAACCCACTGTCCATTGGACCACACACACTGCTAGAGGCAGCTCTAATTACCAATGGGGCCTTGGAGCAAACTGTCACCATTACTTGTTGATGTGTGTTTAAGTAATTACAGAATATCCGTGTCTTCAAGTATTAAAGTTAGTTTCTTATACCTGAGTGATATTACAAATTACACTGTGACCTGTACTCAAGGACACTGGCAATCACTTTTCCATTAGGAAATCATGGAGATGGAGTATCCCCTGGGTAATACAACGATGAGTACGCTTGACGTCCACCAGGTGGCAGTAGCGTAGAGAGCAGTCATGATGGGTGAGATAATGTTTCGGCACTGGTTTATGGGATCTCGGGATCATTTAATCTGAGTTCGACAGACGTAACACTTGATGTTCTGTGTGGCGTTATTAAAGGTCACACTTCCCATTACTACTGACCTGTATCTCTTCTGATCATTTCAATGGAACGGTTAGATGCTTCGAGGAAGTCATTTCATTGGCCTTTGTTGACAGATGAATATTATTGGACGCGCATGGACTCTCTTCATTAATTATTTGCTGACCAACACATCTGATCAGGTCTCGCCGTGGAGTTCTAATTTTGATTAATTAATTAATGTCCCTCAGGTGTTTGGCTTATTTAAATGAGTTGTTGACTTCTAGGCAGAGTTGCTAAGAAAAAGCCACATGTCAGACCGGCCAATAACAAGAAATGACGCCGATGGGCAAGAATAACACAGGAAGACGTCTGTCTTGAAGGCCAGCATCCCAGAGTCCCCTCTTCACCGTTGATGTTGAGACTGGTGTATTCTGGGTGCTTTTTAAGGATGCTGCTAGTTGAGGACCTGTTAGCCATCTTATCACAAACAAGTCCTCCCACTCCTCTTCCTGTGCTAGTTAAAGCCACTGTGACGAGAGTGGTATCACTGTATGATATCTTCAGCTGGTAATTTCTCAAAACAAGAATAGACTGACAGGTTTCAGAGGAACATTTATTTATTTGTTTCTATGCATTTTGAGCCTGTGATCTTACCCAGAAACCCTGATGATCCCGGCGTCTGTACGCAAATGTGGATATTCCATTTAAATTCAGGCTAACTGTTATACAGGATACCAAATTCCTGAGCAGCGTCAACAAATCTGTGTATTGGGGCGTGTCTCATTAGGGTCAGGCTGTCAGTCAGCGCTTTGTGGCTACCAATGTGATCTCAGTCAATCTGTTCGGTTGTGTTATTCTCATGGGCACCAAGCTTTACACGACACTAGACTGCCAGTTTGAGGCTGGCGTGGGTCGTTATTAGACGTGTCATCCATATCACATCTCATGTCATCTCGGGCAACACACCTAGGAAATACTCTGTTGGCATGCCTAGTCCAATCCTGGCAATCGTCTGCAGATACGTCCAGGCATTCGGCGTTCATTGCGTCCAGCAGGGACGTTTGATCATCGTGGTCGTAAACCTTCCACCTCCATGACGGCATATGGAGAGTAAGGTGGGGGTAAAAGCGTCACCAACCTGGGATTGGCTACAAACAGCTCTGTGACGGCGGTGGTTCAATGTCACATTGTCCCGTACAATTACAGGCGTTGGGCGATTCCGCCTGGCTGCATCCCATTTCTCACAAGGCTTCAATAGGAGACATCCCGGCATAAAATGAGACGCTCTGTGTTGTATGGCCCACTCAGTGGTTGGGGCAACACGAACCCATTGGAGGATATTGCTCCACACGTTATGGCGTTGGCACCCCGCTGGTGAGGACGTCCACCATGGCTCTTTAACCAATCACAGTCTTTCCTCACAGCCCTGTTTTGGCCATGTTGAATCAGGCCCCGTCACCAAAGATGTGAGGCTTCTGTCTGGCTTCAATCTTTCTAAAAGAGATTCACAAGGGAGCCATTATAACATTATACCTAAAAACATGCCTTTGTGTCCCTCTGCCCTGTTAGGTTTTGTTCAAAAGCAGTTGTGTATTTATGTCTCTCCTGATAGTGATGCAGAATGGGACAAATGCGGAGACGTTGTATCGTTTCGTGGTATTTATCAGTACACAAAGAACTCAAACACGTACCAGCGAACGGACAAAACTAAAGACAAAGGTAAAGAAAAGGAAATGCGCAAATCAGCGACTTACTACATACAAGACACAAAACAATGCTAAGCAACGTGATAAAGCGAACGATCAGCTAAAATCCCTGACTAATTTCAAACCCAAATCTTGTGTGTGTAATCCAAAACAACCCAAACTTAACTGGTGGTCAACAAAAAATGGGAACATGTGACATTTCATTGTCATCTTACACCTCAAGGGTGACTGTGTCCAACCGCTTCATCCTGACTTCATGCTGTTCCAGGATTACAGAAATAGTTGTTCTGCTTACATGGGGAATATTTCCGTCACAGCAGTGAAAATTCTTCCGTTTCGTGAGAGGTTACCGTTGGCTCCGTAAGAGGAATACAGAAACATTCACACAAGTGGATTCGGAGACAATTTGCTCCATTTACCTCTGTAATGTTCAGTTCCCTGCAGAATGCACACATTACCTGTTGTTTCGCCGGGCAATTCTCATAATGGATCCCACTGTAGAGAGTACTGCTGATTTGGCTGTACTCAGATCAGCCTCTCTCATTGAGAGACCATGATTTATTACATCAATTATAGGTGCCCTAATCTCATCTGAGTCTCAGTCTTCATCCAGCATGCATACTTACTCCTCTCTTTCACTCAGCCACTCTTATACCACCGCCAGACACTTCACCGGCTGGGTCCTCGGTTACATTACAGTACAGAGTTATTACTAAAACGTCCCCCTTTTGTGTAGCTGGTAATGACATCGAAAGACTAACATCTGGGTAGGTGTTCGGCTACAGCGGGTATCAGCTGGCGTCGGTAGAATTGTTTTGATGGGTGTATTAATGTGGAAATGTAGCAAATTGCTGTCTTATTAAATGTTGTGTTATATTATGTTTTAAACGTAAGTTTAAACGTTTTAATGAGAGTATGTCAACCTGTGCAAATTGGCTTTCAGGCAGACGTGCGGATATAATAAATGTAATCTGAAGGATGTAATCGTTGAAAACATTTAACAAAAACATAGCCTGCTGTGGTGAGTGGTGCTCACTGTGTAAAGAGATTGAAAAGAATCCCATCAAAAATGGTTAAGTTATTGTAAGAAGTCTTCATAGTCCTTCATCATACATACTAACAAACGAGAGACAAATTAAAGGAAAAACCAACATGCAGTGTGTCAGAATAATGACAGCCGACCAGAACAGCTTCAATGCATCGTGGCAACGATTCTGAGTCTTTAGAACTGTTCTGAAGACGATAGTGGAGAATGCTGTCTGACATGTTTGTCCAAAATCTCCCGTTGGTGTGGAATTGGGTTGAGATCTGGTGACTGTGTCGGCCACAGCATATGAATGAAATCATGTTCATACTCCTCAAATGATTTACCTGTGGATGGGGGCACAGGCGTCCTAATTTAACTGTGGATGGGGGCACGGGCGTCCTTATTTAACTGTGGATGGGGGCACGGGCGTCCTTATTTAACTGTGGATGGGGGCACGGGCTTCCTTATTTAACTGTGGATGGGGGCACGGGCGTCCTTATTTAACTGTGGATGGGGGCACGGGCTTCCTTATTTAACTGTGGATGGGGGCACGGGCGTCCTTATTTAACTGTGGATGGGGGCACGGGCTTCCTTATTTAACTGTGGATGGGGGCACGGGCTTCCTTATTTAACTGTGGATGGGGGCACGGGCTTCCTTATTTAACTGTGGATGGGGGCACGGGCGTCCTTATTTAACTGTGGATGGGGGCACGGCCCCAATAATAAACCCTCTTTCTAAGTGACAGAGTCATGTTTTTGACTACTAAAGGAAAGCTCTGATCTCCCTAGAAATAATTTATTTAGATATCTACAGAACATACACATTTACACATCACAATCCAAAATGCTAGGTCCTCTGTATGCCTGATGGGTGCTTCACTTGTGATTAAAAACATCACTCAATTATTGGCACCCATAGAATGTTTTTGTGTTTGTTCTTTGAGCATGTTCCTTTACAAAAGTAATGCTGTCCAATTTCATCACAGGACGTCTCAGATCAACTTTTATCGAGCTTCATAAATTAGGAAATGGTTGTAAAAAAGAAGTTAATAAAAAAACTGGCGCTGTGATGAACCAATCTGGAAAGAGACACTGGTATGTCCTCGTGCACATTGGGAATGACAGTTCAATAGGTGAAAATGTCTCGGTTGTAGAAGTTGCCGGAAAACAAAGTTCAGGCCTGGAATTTGTTTAACGTCATTGTGACTGTTATTTGATTGGAATCCGGGTTCTATGGACAGACGAAGTATAGACTTTTCTCCCAAAACACCAAAAGTTGTCATTCGGAAAATGACCTAATCCCTGTTGTGAAGCCGTGATGGATTCAAGGAGGATCCAATTGGGTCATCATTGGATGTTCAATCAAGACAATGATCCACAGAATCTCTCCAGATCAACCCAAAAGTGTCCTCCAGATACAAAATCACTCCTTTCTAATGGTAATCTCAGTCCCCTGACCTAAAACCCGGTTGAAAACATTCTGGGTGAGCCACTGAAGTTGGAAGAGTCCGCAAGGCCCGAGGAGGACTTTCAATGACCTGGAGAGATTCTTTATGAATAAACGGGCTTAGATCCCGTGCCTTGTGTTCTATCACCTCATGAAAAGTTAAAGACTCAGTGCTGGTATCTTGTCGTGAGAAGGAAGCACAAACTATTAAATGCAGGCTTGACAGTCATGTTTTTTTATACTTGGTTCTTTAGTGAATCTCGTTTGGAACACATCCAGTTTGGCTGCATTCAAGTATCAGTTCTTATCTAAAGTTGCTCTTGTGCTTTATAATACAACTTTGTAATTCCCTCTTAGACTTTCCAACATCGGGCATTATGGCGCTTTGATGAATAGACTACAAACTCTCAACCAAAAGCCCATGTACTTCTTTGCTGAATGAGGGAGGGACATATTGAGATGTTGCCCTTGACAATCGAATATGACACAGTTGCGTATGGAAACACAGAGTATTACAGAACAATCACATAAGATTGGTTCATGAGTTCATGTAAGTTATTATATTACTTAATTTTTTTCATTTTTTGTTGTCTCCAAAAGGCTTGTATACAAATCTTGACACTCCATTCTGTAAATGTCTTTTTTACAATACTGTAAAATAACATACTGCAATGTAAAGCTAAATTTGAGGATAAAGCAAGAAAAGAAAGTAAATGGTGAAAGGACACTTTTATTACGTCTTGAAAATGCAAACAGTTAGCTAAAAGCTAAAAAAAAAAACTTTCCAGTCTCTAGAATCTGGCCGAGAAGTCTTTAGAATTTTCCGGTCATTTATGTATACATGTCAGGTTTTCGATTATGCCATGTATTAGAATATAAGCATATAAAACATCAAATGGGCAATTCGATGAGGTATATAAAATAAAAATAATATACTGATGAAAATATATGCACCCACTAAAAGCCTCTATCCTCACTGGCAGCCCTCGTCTGGCTACGCACAACAACCCCTCTATATTATAGCTCCTAGGTTATGCAACACTGATTATATCTAACGATGAACGTGGTACCGCATTTAGAAGAAAGGAAAAAAGGCACTAACAGTCACATCCACAATCTGGGTTGTTGAACGGCACAGTGTGGGGTGATGAATTTTAAAGTGACTCACTGGAGGGGGCCAACGTTTGGGAGACAACTGGGTTCTGAGCTCAAAGCAGAGCAGAACACACAAAGACGCATGTAGGGGCCTATTTTAGGAACCTCCCAGACAAGCCGACAAGCTCTTGAATACAAAATGGGTATGCGTGGATGCAACGATACAATGTCATACAGATCGAGCGCCGAGAGGGCGACCCCTTGGCGTGTATTACACAATCATCACTGGCCCCCCTCGGGAACCTCAGAAGTGCATACATATATTTTTTGTATATTCATTTATTCCCCCCAACACACATACTGTAGGGGGCGCTGTTGCCAGAGACAGGACGGGTGGGACACGTGTGTCGCCTGAGCCCTCTGAATAAACCTCTCAGAGGAGTTACCTGCTGGAGGAGACATCTGATTAATGCAGTCAAGTAAAAAATGTAAAAGGAGTCTGAGCTGTCAGCTTCTTTAGCCCCCTTCAACTCCACATGTCCTCCCCGTCTCTCTACATTCACTATTTCACTATCTTGCCTCCCCCGTCTCTCTACATTCACTATTTCACTATCTTGCCTCCCCCCCGTCTCTCTACATTCACTATTTCACTATCTTGCCTCCCCCGTCTCTCTACATTCACTATTTCACTATCTTGCCTCCCCCGTCTCTCTACATTCACTATTTCACTATCTTGCCCCCCCCGTCTCATCTCTACATTCACTATTTCACTATCTTGCCTCCCCCCGTCTCTCTACATTCACTATTTCACTATCTTACCTCCCCCCGTCTCTCTACATTCACTATTTCACTATCTTGCCTCCCCCCGTCTCTCTCTACATTCACTATCTTGCCTAGCTTTTCTTCAGTCTCCTCTTCCATACATCTCACCTACCTCTTTTCTTATTTCCCTCTCACGCTCTTTCTCCTCCTTTCTCCTCCTTTCTCCGCCCTACTGCTCCAGGTAACCGGCAGACATATACCATATTTAATAGGACATTTACAACATTTTATGAAGCTGTTTTGTTGGCCAGTATTTTTTCAATGTTAGTTGGGCTGCATTAGCCTAATTGTTATATTTAGTAGGAAATGTTAGATTTGACATCATATTTTTCATGCATTATTACTTGTAGGGTAAATTCCTTTTGTTCAGTATGAATTTTCTTTATGTTTGGCCAGTAGACGTGCGACGAATCCACTTCTTGCACTACGGAAACTGATTTGTCATGGAAATCACGAGTCTACATACTCTAATGGAAATCAATGGAAATCACGAGTCTACATACTCTAATGGAAATCAATGGAAATCACGAGTCTACATACTCTAATGGAAATCAATGGAAATCATGAGTCTACATACTCTAATGAAAATAAATGGAAATCATGAGTCTACATACTCTAATGGAAATCACGAGTCTACATACTCTAATGGAAATCAATGGGAATCACGAGTCTACATACTCTACTGAAAATCAATGGAAATCACGAGTCTACATACTCTACTGAAAATCAATGGAAATCACGAGTCTACATACTCTACTTAAAAAATCAATGGAAATCACGAGTCTACATACTCTACTGAAAATCAATGGAAATCACGAGTTTACATACTCTAATGGAAATCAATGGAAATCACGAGTTTACATACTCTAATGGAAATCAATGGAAATCACGAGTCTACATACTCTACTGAAAATCAATGGAAATCACGAGTTTACATACTCTAATGGAAATCAATGGAAATCACGAGTCTACATACTCTACTGAAAATCAATGGAAATCACGAGTTTACATACTCTAATGGAAATCAATGGAAATCACGAGTCTACATACTCTAATGAAATCAATGGAAATCACGAGTCTACATACTCTAATGGAAATCAATGGAAATCACGAGTCTACATACTCTAATGGAAATCAATGGAAATCACGAGTCTACATACTCTAATGGAAATCAATGGAAATCATGAGTCTACATACTCTAATGAAAATAAATGGAAATCATGAGTCTACATACTCTAATGGAAATCACGAGTCTACATACTCTACTGAAAATCAATGGAAATCACGAGTCTACATACTCTACTGAAAATCAATGGAAATCACGAGTCTACATACTCTACTTAAAAAATCAATGGAAATCACGAGTCTACATACTCTACTGAAAATCAATGGAAATCACGAATCTACATACTCTACTGAAAATCAATGGAAATCACGAGTTTACATACTCTGGAAATGGAAATCATGGAAATCTGAAAATCGAGTCTACATACTCTACTGAAAATCAATGGAAATCACGAGTCTACATACTCTACTTAAAAAAATCAATGGAAATCACGAGTCTACATACTCTACTGAAAATCAATGGAAATCACGAGTCTACATACTCTACTGAAAATCAATGGAAATCACGAGTCTACATACTCTATCTGAAAATCAATGGAAAAATCTACTGAAAATCAACTCTAATGGAAACGAGTCTACATACTCTAATGAAAATCAATGGAAATCACGAGTCTACATACTCTAATGGAAATCAATGGAAATCATGAGTCTACATACTCTAATGGAAAAATCAATGGAAATCATGAGTCTACATACTCTACTGAAAATCAATGGAAATCACGAGTCTACATACTCTACTACATACTCTACTGAAAATCAATGGAAATCACGAGTCTACATACTCTACTGAAAATCAATGGAAATCACGAGTTTACATACTCTAATGGAAATCAATGGAAATCACGAGTCTACATACTCTACTGAAAATCAATGGAAATCACGAGTCTACATACTCTAATGAAAATCAATGGAAATCACGAGTCTACATACTCTACTGAAAATCAATGGAAATCACGAGTCTACATACTCTACTGAAAATCAATGGAAATCACGAGTTTACATACTCTACTGAAAATCAATGGAAATCACGAGTCTACATACTCTACTGAAAATGAAAATCAATGGAAATCACGAGTCTACATACTCTACTGAAAATCAATGGAAATCACGAGTCTACATACTCTAATGAAAATCAATGGAAATCACGAGTCTACATACTCTAATGAAAATCAATGGAAATCACGAGTCTACATACTCTAATGAAAATCAATGGAAATCACGAGTTCTACATACTCTAATGGAAATCAATGGAAATCACGAGTCTACATACTCTAATGGAAATCAATGGAAATCACGAGTCTACATACTCTAATGAAAATCAATGGAAATCACGAGTCTACATACTCTAATGGAAATCAATGGAAATGGAAATCAATGGAAATCACGAGTCTGGAAACATACTCTAATGAAAATACATACTCTAATGGAAAATGGAAATCTACTGGAAATCATGAGTCTACATACTCTAATGAAAATGGAAATACTCTAATGAAAATCAATGGAAATCACGAGTCTACATACTACTGAAAATCAATGGAAATCACTAACATACTCTACTGAAAATCAATGGAAATCACGAGTCTACATACTCTACTTAAAAAATCAATGGAAATCACGAGTCTACATACTCTACTGAAAATCAATGGAAATCACGAGTCTACATACTCTACTGAAAATCAATGGAAATCACGAGTCTACATACTCTACTGAAAATCAATGGAAATCACGAGTTTACATACTCTAATGGAAATCTAATGGAAATACTACATACTCTACTGAAAATCAATGGAAATCACGAGTCTACATACTCTACTTAAAAAATCAATGGAAATCACGAACATACTCTACTGAAAATCAATGGAAATCACGAGTCTACATACTCTACTGAAAATCAATGGAAATCACGAGTTTACATACTCTAATGGAAATCAATGGAAATCACGAGTCTACATACTCTACTGAAAATCAATGGAAATCACGAGTTTACATACTCTAATGGAAATCAATGGAAATCACGAGTCTACATACTCTACTGAAAATCAATGGAAATCACGAGTCTACATACTCTACTTAAAAATCAATGGAAATCACGAGTCTACATACTCTACTGAAAATCAATGGAAATCACGAGTCTACATACTCTACTGAAAATCAATGGAAATCACGAGTTTACATACTCTAATGGAAATCAATGGAAATCACGAGTCTACATACTCTAATGAAATCAATGGAAATCAATGGAAATCACGAGTCTACATACTCTAATGGAAATCAATGGAAATCACGAGTCTACATACTCTAATGGAAATCAATGGAAATCATGAGTCTACATACTCTAATGAAAATAAATGGAAATCATGAGTCTACATACTCTAATGGAAATCACGAGTCTACATACTCTAATGGAAATCAATGGGAATCACGAGTCTACATACTCTACTGAAAATCAATGGAAATCACGAGTCTACATACTCTACTGAAAATCAATGGAAATCACGAGTCTACATACTCTACTTAAAAATCAATGGAAATCACGAGTCTACATACTCTACTGAAAATCAATGGAAATCACGAGTCTACATACTCTACTGAAAATCAATGGAAATCACGAGTCTACATACTCTAATGGAAATCAATGGAAATCACGAGTCTACATACTCTACTGAAAATCAATGGAAATCACGAGTTTACATACTCTAATGGAAATCAATGGAAATCACGAGTCTACATACTCTACTGAAAATCAATGGAAATCACGAGTTTACATACTCTAATGGAAATCAATGGAAATCACGAGTCTACATACTCTACTGAAAATCAATGGAAATCACGAGTTTACATACTCTAATGAAATCAATGGAAATCAATGGAAATCACGAGTCTACATACTCTAATGGAAATCAATGGAAATCACGAGTCTACATACTCTACTGAAAATCAATGGAAATCACGAGTTTACATACTCTAATGAAATCAATGGAAATCAATGGAAATCACGAGTCTACATACTCTAATGGAAATCAATGGAAATCACGAGTCTACATACTCTAATGAAAATCAATGGAAATCACGAGTCTACATACTCTAATGGAAATCAATGGAAATCACGAGTCTACATACTCTAATGAAAATCAATGGAAATCATGAGTCTACATACTCTAATGGAAATCAATGGAAATCACGAGTCTACATACTCTAATGGAAATCAATGGAAATCACGAGTCTACATACTCTACTGAAAATCAATGGAAATCACGAGTCTACATACTCTACTGAAAATCAATGGAAATCACGAGTCTACATACTCTAATGAAAATCAATGGAAATCACGAGTCTACATACTCTACTTAAAAAATCAATGGAAATCACGAGTCTACATACTCTACTGAAAATCAATGGAAATCACGAGTCTACATACTCTACTGAAAATCAATGGAAATCACGAGTTTACATACTCTAATGGAAATCAATGGAAATCACGAGTCTACATACTCTACTGAAAATCAATGGAAATCACGAGTCTACATACTCTACTTAAAAAATCAATGGAAATCACGAGTCTACATACTCTACTGAAAATCAATGGAAATCACGAGTCTACATACTCTACTGAAAATCAATGGAAATCACGAGTTTACATACTCTAATGGAAATCAATGGAAATCACGAGTCTACATACTCTACTGAAAATCAATGGAAATCACGAGTTTACATACTCTAATGGAAATCAATGGAAATCACGAGTCTACATACTCTACTGAAAATCAATGGAAATCACGAGTTTACATACTCTACTTAAAAATCAATGGAAATCACGAGTCTACATACTCTACTGAAAATCAATGGAAATCACGAGTCTACATACTCTAATGAAAATCAATGGAAATCACGAGTTTACATACTCTAATGAAATAATGGAAATCAATGGAAATCACGAGTCTACATACTCTACTGAAAATCAATGGAAATCACGAGTCTACATACTCTAATGGAAATCAATGGAAATACATACTCTAATGAAATCAATGGAAATCATGAGTCTACATACTCTAATGAAAATAAATGGAAATCATGAGTCTAAATCTAATGGAAATCACGAGTCTACATACTCTAATGAAATCAATGGGAATCACGAGTCTACATACTCTACTGAAAATAAATGGAAATGAGTCTAAACTCTAATGGAAATCAATGGAAATCACGAGTCTACATACTCTAATGAAAATAAATGGAAATCATGAAAATCAATGGAAATCACGAGTCTACATACTCTACTGAAAATCAATGGAAATCACGAGACATAATCAATGGAAATCACGAGTCTACATACTCTACTTAAAAATCAATGGAAATCACGAGTCTACATACTCTACTGAAAATCAATGGAAATCACGAGTCTACATACTACTACTAAAAATCAATGGAAATGGAAATCACGAGTCTACATACTCTAATGGAAATCAATGGAAATCACGAGTCTACATACTCTACTGAAAATCAATGGAAATCACGAGTTTAATGGAAATACTCTAATGGAAATCAATGGAAATCACGAGTCTACATACTCTACTGAAAATCAATGGAAATCACGAGTCTACATACTAATGGAAATCTACTGAAAATCAATGGAAATCATGGAAATCACGAGTCTACATACTCTGAAAATCAATGGAAATGAAATCAATGGAAATCAATGGAAATCAATGGAAGTCTACATACTCTAATGGAAATCAATGGAAATCATGAGTCTACATACTCTAATGGAAATCACGAGTCTACATACTCTAATGGAAATCAATGGAAATCACGAGTCTACATACTCTACTGAAAATCAATGGAAATCACGAGTCTACATACTCTAATGGAAATCAATGGAAATCACGAGTCTACATACTCTAATGAAAATCAATGAAATACTCTACTGAAAATCAATGGAAATCATGAGTCTACATACTCTAATGGAAATCACGAGTCTAATACTCTAATGGAAAATGGAAATCACGAGTCTACATACTCTAATGGAAATCACGAGTCTACATACTCTACTGAAAATCAATGGAAATCACGAGTCTACATACTCTACTAATGAAAATCAATGGAAATCACGAGTCTACATACTCTACTGAAAATCAATGGAAATAGTCTACATACTCTAAAAATGGAAAATACTGAAAATCAATGGAAATCACGAGTCTACATACTCTACTGAAAATCAATGGAAATCACGAGTCTACATACTCTACTGAAAATCAATGGAAATCACGAGTTTACATACTCTAATGGAAATCAATGGAAATCACGAGTCTACATACTCTACTGAAAATCAATGGAAATCACGAGTCTACATACTCTACTTAAAAAATCAATGGAAATCACGAGTCTACATACTCTACTGAAAATCAATGGAAATCACGAGTCTACATACTCTACTGAAAATCAATGGAAATCACGAGTTTACATACTCTAATGGAAATCAATGGAAATCACGAGTCTACATACTCTACTGAAAATCAATGGAAATCACGAGTTTACATACTCTAATGGAAATCAATGGAAATCACGAGTCTACATACTCTACTGAAAATCAATGGAAATCACGAGTCTACATACTCTAATAAAAAATCAATGGAAATCACGAGTCTACATACTCTAATGGAAATCAATGGAAATCACGAGTCTACATACTCTACTGAAAATCAATGGAAATCACGAGTTTACATACTCTAATGGAAATCTGGAAAATCATAATGAAATCAATGGAAATCAATGGAAATCACGAGTCTACATACTCTAATGGAAATCAATGGAAATCACGAGTCTACATACTCTAATGGAAATCAATGGAAATCATGAGTCTACATACTCTAATGAAAATAAATGGAAATCATGAGTCTACATACTCTAATGGAAATCACGAGTCTACATACTCTAATGGAAATCAATGGAAATCACGAGTCTACATACTCTACTGAAAATCAATGGAAATCACGAGTCTACATACTCTACTGAAAATCAATGGAAATCACGAGTCTACATACTACTAAAAATCAATGGAAATCACGAGTCTACATACTCTACTGAAAATCAATGGAAATCACGAGTCTACATACTCTACTGAAAATCAATGGAAATCACGAGTTTACATACTCTAATGGAAATCAATGGAAATCACGAGTCTACATACTCTACTGAAAATCAATGGAAATCACGAGTTTACATACTCTAATGGAAATCAATGGAAATCACGAGTCTACATACTCTACTGAAAATCAATGGAAATCACGAGTTTACATACTCTAATGGAAATCAATGGAAATCACGAGTCTACATACTCTAATGAAAATCAATGGAAATCACGAGTCTACATATGGAAATCAATGGAAATCATGAAAACTCTAATGGAAATCAACGAGTCTACATACTCTACTCAATGGAAATCACGAAATCAATGGAAATCAATGGAAATCACGAGTCTACATACTCTACTGGAAATCAATGGAAATCACGAGTCTACATACTCTACTAATAAAAAATCAATGGAAATCACGAGTCTACATACTCTAATGAAAATCAATGGAAATCATGAGTCTACATACTCTACTGAAAATCAATGGAAATCACGAGTTTACATACTCTAATGGAAATCAATGGAAATCACGAGTCTACATACTCTACTGAAAATCAATGGAAATCACGAGTTTACATACTCTAATGGAAATCAATGGAAATCACGAGTCTACATACTCTACTGAAAATCAATGGAAATCACGAGTCTACATACTCTAATGGAAATCAATGGAAATCATCGAGTCTACATACTCTCAATGGAAATCAATGGAAATCACGAGTCTACATACTCTACTGAAAATCAATGGAAATCACGAGTTTACATACTCTAATGAAATCAATGGAAATCACGAGTCTACATACTCTAATGAAAATCAATGGAAATCACGAGTCTACATACTCTACTGAAAATCAATGGAAATATACTCTAATGAAATCAATGGAAATGGAAATCATGAGTCTACATACTCTAATGAAAATAAATGGAAATCATGAGTCTACATACTCTAATGAAAATAATGGAAATCACTAATGAAAATAAAGTCTACATACTCTAATGGAAAAATCAATGGGAATCACGAGTCTACATACTCTACTGAAAATCAATGGAAATCACGAGTCTACATACTCTACTGAAAATCAATGGAAATCACGAGTCTACATACTCTACTTAAAAAATCAATGGAAATCACGAGTCTACATACTCTACTGAAAATCAATGGAAATCACGAGTCTACATACTCTACTGAAAATCAATGGAAATCACGAGTTTACATACTCTAATGGAAATCAATGGAAATCACGAGTCTACATACTCTACTGAAAATCAATGGAAATCACGAGTTTACATACTCTAATGGAAATCAATGGAAATCACGAGTCTACATACTCTACTGAAAATCAATGGAAATCACGAGTTTACATACTCTAATGGAAATCAATGGAAATCACGAGTCTACATACTCTACTGAAAATCAATGGAAATCACGAGTTTACATACTCTAATGGAAATCAATGGAAATCACGAGTCTACATACTCTACTGAAAATCAATGGAAATCACGAGTTTACACACTCTAATGGAAATCAATGAAAATCAATGGAAATCACGAGTCTACATACTCTACTGAAAATCAATGGAAATCACGAGTTTACATACTCTAATGGAAATCAATGGAAATCACGAGTCTACATACTCTAATGAAATCAATGGAAATCAATGGAAATCACGAGTCTACATACTCTAATGAAATCAATGGAAATCACGAGTCTACATACTCTAATGAAATCAATGGAAATCACGAGTCTACATTCTCTAATGAAATCAATGAAAATCAATGGAAATCACGAGTCTACATGCTCTAATGAAAATCAATGGAAATCACGAGTTCACATACTGAAAATCAACGGAAATCACGAGTCTACATACTCTAATGGAAATCAATGGAAATCACGAGTCTACATACTCTAATGAAATCAATGAAAATCAATGGAAATCCCGAGTCTACATACTCTAATGGAAATCAATGGAAATCACGAGTCTATATACTCTACTGAAAAATAATAATAATAATATGTGTTTCCTTCAAACTTTGCTTTCGTCAATGAATCTTCCATTAGCAACAATTACAGTCTTGAATACCTTTGGCATTTTAGTTGTCAAAATTCTTATGGCGAATCTGAAGAGATTTTCCCCCATGCTTCCTGAAGCACCTCTTACTAGTCGGTGTGACTTGATGGGCACTTCATTCTTACCATACGGTCAAGCTGCTCCCACCACACCTCAATATGGTTGAGATACAGTGACTGTGCTATTCATGTGGACCTGTTCAACCACGTCCTTCATCACTCGAATAGTGTAGCCGTTTATGTTCAGCTCAGTTTTTATCCAACACTTCTGAGCTGCTTCTTAGCAAACTCTAGTATTCCCCACTGTTCCAGACAATAGATTTTTGCCTTTTGTGTGTTGTGTGTGTTTCTGCCTTGCCCTTCTGTTCCTTTGCTCCAGACGATTTTTGACCTTCCAGTTTACCGTTCTACTAAGCTCGCCTTGTGATCCTGTCTTTTTCGGTTCTTGGACTGTGTTTGTTTTAGGAATTATAGCACTCTGCACTTGTATCCAGTTCTCATGTCTGTGTATTTGTGACAACTCGTTTAGCCTATAGCAGTTAACAAAAAAGCTATTGATGTGTACCATCAGTCAGCTATATATATATATATATATCAGTATTTATAGAACTATTAATTTCTTTAGACATTTTTCTAAGCTCAGGTGCCCTACGTTATTTGGAGAAAACAGCCAGCTACAGTGACTACTGTCCAAAGGCTACTTCATACATGAGGACTTTCACAGAATAACATTGTAAACTGGCAAATCCTACATGTTTATATTTGAGTAATCATCCACCCTTGCCCATACTGACTTAAAATTAGAAATGCCTTATCATAGCTAATCTTTACCTTCTATAAACACTTATTATTCTTACTACTAAATCCCAGTTTAGCGGACACAAATTAATCTGTCTGACAAATTGTCCCCAAATGTCTTCCGGTGGCCATAACTAACTTAAATTCCCATTCTCCTGCACAATAACCCAGCGTCAGATCTTCTCTGGACCACCACACCGGGCCAGAACAACATGCCGTCAGATCTTCTCTGGACCACCACACCAGGACAACATGCCGTCAGATCTTCTCTGGACCACCACACAGAGCCAGGACAACATGCCGTCAGATCTTCTCTGGACCACCACACCGGGCCAGGACAACATGCCGTCAGATCTTCTCTGGACCACCACAACATGCCGTCAGATCTTCTCTGGACCACCACATCTGGACAACATGCCGTCAGATCTTCTCTGGACCACCACACAGAGCCAGGACAACATGCCGTCAGATCTTCTCTGGACCACCACATCTGGCCAGGACAACATGCCGTCAGATCTTCTCTGGACCACCACACCAGGCCAGGACAACATGCCGTCAGATCTTCTCTGGACCACCACACCTGGCCAACATGCCGTCAGATCTTCTCTGGACCACCACACAGAGCCAGAACAACATGCCGTCAGATCTTCTCTGGACCACCACACCTGGCCAGGACAACATGCCGTCAGATCTTCTCTGGACCACCACACAGAGCCAGAACAACATGCCGTCAGATCTTCTCTGGACCACCACACCTGGCCAGGACAACATGCCGTCAGATCTTCTCTGGACCACCACACAGAGCCAGAACAACATGCCGTCAGATCTTCTCTGGACCACCACACAGAGCCAGGACAACATGTCATGAAGCAGCCCGGAGAGAATGTTCAGGAGCTCTGATGAGATCGGGTGAATCGACAGCGGGCCTCAAAGCCCCTCTGAGTGTGATGCCAATGCACGTCAGTGTGTGTGTCTACACGTTCCAGAAAACAAAACACACATGCATGTTTTACTATACTTCTGAGGACTTAAATAACTAAATCCCCTGGGCCGTAATGCTTACCTAAACCCAAACCTTTACAGAGAAACCCTAAATCTAAACTTAAACTTATCCTAAATCGAACTATTAACCCCCTGTCTTACTCCGAGCCTTATTCTAACACTGACGCATTATCTCGAGGCACTCATGATGAATGTGTTTCCATGACGACATTTAATAGACAACGCAATCAATTTGTTTTCGAACCCAATTCTGGTTGTTTTGTTACTTCTCTTTCTGTTTGTCAACAACATGTCTGGTGGGTTATTTGGGAATTCAACTCACACATACACACACACACACATTCACACACACACACACATACTCACGCAGGCACAGCGGGAAGGCAGCGACTGGAGTCGACGCGTCGGCCTTCCAGTTTTTGTGTTGTGAGAAGTAACAGTGACAAGTGTTGACGTTCGGCTTTGTAGTTGCGCGAGCAAGCCGCGGCTATTTCCGACTACAAATGTGCCACCTCCGCTGATGATGATGAGAGTGTGAAATTGAATCTGTGTGAGAAACGGTTTTAGGATTATTCATGTGCTGGATCTCTTCTTTGAGGCCCTGTTGGCAGTCGGATAGTCAGGCAGGCAGTCAGGCAGGCAGGCAGGCAGGCAGGCAGTCAGGCAGGTAGGCAGGCTGCCTCGGGGTCAACATCATCCGGGCTTAGAATTACAGAAGCGAGGTGACAGATATCGTTAGGATCTAACTGCGGCATCTGAGCGAAGCGTAGGCCGTTCAGAAACATAACCCCGCTGTAATTCTCATGTCCAGCTTGAGATGCATGGATTGATATTGACTGGTGTAAACATGCTGATACACACAGATGGAGAGAGCAATTCCACGGCGTTCACCGCGGACGCAGACGCAGTCACGCCCTTGGCATTCCCCTATTTAAACCCCAACAGTACATTGTGTTACTGTCAGTCGCATCAATGACAGCAAGGTTGCCTGAGAACGACCGAATGTACAGGCGACGTTAATGCTGACGCCATGTTGTTTGGCGTTCACACAGACTGAGAGGTAACACCAGAGGAGACAGGAGGACACCTGGGATAGATGGGTACTGGAGGGAGCGGCTGGCTGAATGGGGATGTGTGGGCGGTGGGAACATTTCAATTCCACCTCGACCTGCCTGCAGGGCTTGACGGGTTCACTGCATTGTTAACATGACAGACATGGGGAAACCAAAATAGTGCCACACCATTATAGCCTCTACCACTACCTGGCTGGCGACTAATTACTGCTGGGAGGTGCTAGGAAATAGACGGTCAGCCTACACATTGACACACTGACACACTGACACGCAATAATACGCAATAATACGCAATGCGACACAGGGCGACACAGGGCGACACAATGAGAAGCGGCTGTGTTTTGGTGTCTGTTCTTTTGGGTGTCTGTCTGCCTTTCTTAGGCTGTCTGTGCCGTTCTCAGGGTGTGTGTTTGTGTATTTGCGAAAGTGTGTTTGTGTGTGTGTGTCTCTGTGTTTGGGTCTACTGTTGGTGTGCGTGTGTGTGCGTGCGTGCGTGTGCGCGTGTGCGTGCGTGTTTCTTTGTGCGTGTGTGTGCGTGTTTCTTTGTGCGTGCATGCGTTCCTTTGTGCGTGCGTGCGTTCCTTTGTGCGTGCGTGCGTTTCTTTGTGCGCGTGTTTCTTTGTGCGTGCGTGCGTTTCTTTGTGCGCCTGTTTCTTTGTGCGTGTGCTGAGATTATAACTTGTGCCCTAACTACCTGATAGAGCAGGCCGAGGGGGTTACAGCAAATCCAAGTCCTCTACAATAACTGGGATC
The DNA here is from genome assembly GCA_029465975.1 of Dallia pectoralis. Classification (NCBI taxonomy): domain Eukaryota; kingdom Metazoa; phylum Chordata; class Actinopteri; order Esociformes; family Umbridae; genus Dallia; species Dallia pectoralis. The sequence goes on along the minus strand of CM055752.1, from coordinate 9,831,762 downwards.
TTTCACACAGTTGAGCACGCCTTGGAGTGTGCTTGTGTGTGTGTGTGTGTGTGTGTGTGTGTGTGATATCTGCTTCAGAAGCTACTGAGAGTAATGTAGGTCAGGCTCGCTGCAATTTCCGACTGTTCTAAGACTTTTGCCTGAAACCTAATGTTAAACAAGATAACACAGACACACACATGCAAGTCGTGCACACACACAAATACAAACACATGTTTATTCACACAGGCTCGAGCAGACAACACACACAGAAGTAAAACTCAAATGCATCTAGGTCAGCCAACGGTGGGATACAGTTAGCTGGCCTTTAGGACCAATCAGATTTGTCAGAATGACTCCTGGTTATCAGGGCTTTTGGTTACCAGAACCCTGTGTCTCTCTGGTTTGTCTGTGTTTTCCTGTGTTTTCCTGTGTTTTCCTGTGTCTACCTGTGTCTACCTGTGTCTACCTGTGTCTACCTGTGTCTACCTGTGTTTTCCTGTGTCTACCAGTGTCTACCTGTGTCTCTCTGGTCTGTCTACCTGGTCTGTCTCTGTCTACCTGTGTCTCTCTGGTCTGTCCAGCTGTGTCTCTTAGGTCTGTGTCCGTCTACCTGTGTCTCTCAGGTCAATATTTTTCGGACATTATATATTATAATAATCTAATTAATATTTTTATAGCTTGTTTCAGAGCTTATTATTTGTGCTTTTTAATGGGAAATGCACTAAATATCCACAACACATATGAAATTCTAATGAAGACTATATTTTCCTTCAGCTTCACTCTAGCGAAATGTATAACATTCATATATACATTAGAAAAATAAATTGTAATCTGTTTCAAGGTCATATGATAAATCCATTTGAACTCGCCATGCTCTTAAAAAACACACTGTGAACTTGTTTCAGACAAATCACCACAAACAACAATCCCATTCTAACCTTTACACACACCCCTCCCCCTACTCTACACACACCCCTCCCCCTACTCTACACACACCCCTCCCCCTACTCTACACACCCCTCCCCCTACTCTACACACACCCCTCCCCCTACTCTACACACACCCCTCCCCCTACTCTACACACACCCCTCCCCCTACTCTACACACACCCCTCCCCCTACTCTACACACACTCCTCACCCTACTCTACACACACCCCTCCCCCTACTCTACACACACTCCTCACCCTACTCTACACACACTCCTCACCCTACTCTACACACACTCCTCACCCTACTCTACACACACTCCTCACCCTACTCTACACACACCCTCCCCCCTACTCTACACACACTCCTCCCCCTACTCTACACACACCCTCCCCCTACTCTACACACACACTACTCCTACTACTCTACACACACACTCCTCACCCTACTCTACACACACACTCCTCGCCCTACTCTACACACACACTCCTCGCCCTACTCTACACACACACTCCTCACCCTACTCTACACACACACTCCTCACCCTACTCTACAATTATATATTCAAAATACAAAATAACAAGAACTTCAATAATTTGTTATTCCCCTAAGGTAACTGCTTAATGTCTTAAACTCTAATATTAATAATTATACACTGATGAACTAGCCAGAATAACAAACAACTCCCTATCAATTATTACAAGGCTCCAATGTTCTAGTAAAATGGAACTTCAAATGATTTCCACGTCAATTAATGAAGGAGAATGACAATACACACGAATTGATTTTAGTGCTACAGGTACAAAACAAGAACTTTTTGGTTACGGCTGATACTGTTGGTATATATGATACGGTTGGTGTATATGATACGGTTGGTGTATATGATACGGTTGGTGTGTATGATACGGCTGGTGTGTATGATACGGCTGGTGTGTATGATACGGCTGGTGTGTATGATACGGCTGGTGTGTATGATACGGCTGGTGTGTATGATACGGCTGGTGTATATGATACGGCTGGTGTCTATGATACGGCTGGTGTGTATGATACGGCTGGTGTGTATGATACGGCTGGTGTGTATGATACGGCTGGTGTGTATGATACGGCTGGTGTGTATGATACGGCTGGTGTGTATGATACGGCTGGTGTATATGATACGGCTGGTGTATATGATACGGCTGGTGTATATGATACGGTTGGTGTGTATGATACGGCTGGTGTGTATGATACGGCTGGTGTATATGATACGGCTGGTGTGTATGATACGGCTGGTGTGTATGATACGGCTGGTGTGTATGATACGGCTGGTGTATATGATACGGCTGGTGTATATGATACGGCTGTTGTATATGATACGGCTGGTGTATATGATACGGCTGGTGTATATGATACGGCTGGTGTATATGATACGGCTGGTGTCTATGATACGGCTGGTGTGTATGATACGGCTGGTGTGTATGATACGGCGGGTGTATATGATACGGCTTGTGTATATGATACGGCTGGTGTATATGATACGGCTGGTGTATATGATACGGCTGGTGTATATGATATGGTTGTCCTACTCATGGGGTAATGGGTGATGCTAAAAATTAGAATATAAAGCTAAACTAACGGCTGTGGCCTCAATCTGAAGGAGCGTTGGGGGACCATCACGTGTGTGTGTGTGTGTGTGTGTGTGTGTGTGTGTGTGTTGCTGAAATCAACCAGGACCATCACATGTGTGTGTGTGTTGCTGAAATCAACCAACACCCCCACAGTGTGTGTGTGTACATTCATGCACGTTATACAACACCAGAACATCAGCAGTGCAAGTAATGACACTTACCAAGGGGGTGAAATGTACCAACTACTGAATAATCACTTATTTATGAATCTATAATAAACCAATCATCATTTTATGGTAATACAATCAGGTTGTTATATTACTGAACCCTTTCTCCAGCTTTACTGGAGTGATTTGATGACCAAACCAAAAAATATATATATATCCTGTGTGTTTGTGTGCAGTAGTGCTTAAAACACAATCTAAATATAAAATTGTATGAAATGGAGCGTTTTGAAATGCATGTCTAGCATGTCATTTTCAAACTATCGACACCTCTGAGAGATTATCTTCCAATGTTCATATATTTGTTGAATACGAAAATCAGGTCATCACGACAACAACGGTTTTTTTTTTCTACACAGAACTAAAATTGACAGGTTGTTTGCTCCAGCCGTCACTAAGCACTTCATTAAACGAACGCTGGTCTAAATGAAACACTTGCAAACCGCACGATCCCCCGGGACAGGAATCATGTCTATTTTAGAATGAGTTTAACACAAAGGTACAACGACCTCACAGATCTGCATGATTAACAGTGACGTGCCTCTATAACAGACGACTCTTTCCATTCATCATTTTACACGTTCACAGCGGAGCGCCGTAAGAAGGCTGATTTGATTCTAGAGGACAAATGTATCCGGCCAACAGAGACTAATCATTTGAGACGTACAGATCGGTGATTTGAGTCATGACACGGTTGTGATTTACAAATGGGACACGGCAGTAGGAACCACACACGCTGTCCACACCTGACAGAAAGTACTGGATCACCAGCGCCGACTCAGCCCGCAGCGAGGTAACTTCTGATTGTCTCGCCTGTTGTCGCCAACCAGGAAAGGTCAGAGAGAGAAAAATGTCTGACTTGCTAAAATAATATCTGACGGACCACCTTCATCAATGTGCTGGACAACTTTGGTCCGATTGAGGTTACAGGTTTTTTTATTCGCTGTAATTCAATGTAATGTTTCAAAACGTTCAGAACAAAAACCCAAACTGCTTTAAATCCTATACATTGGTGGTGGTTGAGAAGATCCCCCCTTCCATGTAAAGCACTTTGAGGTCCCAGAAAATGAATTATTATTATGTCTTAATCACTGTCCTGTCATGTTATCACACACGCCTGGTGTCCACCCTGTCATGTTATCACACACGCCTAGTGTCCATCCTGTCATGTTATCACACACGCCTGGTGTCCACCCTGTCATGTTATCACACACGCCTAGTGTCCATCCTGTCATGTTATCACACACGCCTGTTGTCCATCCTGTCATGTTATCACACATGCCTGGTGTCCATCCTGTCATGTTATCACACACGCCTGTTGTCCATCCTGTCATGTTATCACACACGCCTGGTGTCCATCCTGTCATGTTATCACACACGCCTGGTGTCCACCCTGTCATGTTATCACACACGCCTGGTGTCCATCCTGTCATGTTATCACACACGCCTGGTGTCCACCCTGTCATGTTATCACACACGCCTGGTGTCCATCCTGTCATGTTATCACACACGCCTGGTGTCCACCCTGTCATGTTATCACACACGCCTGGTGTCCATCCTGTCATGTTATCACACACGCCTGGTGTCCACCCTCTCATGTTATCACACGCGCCTGGTGTCCACCCTCTCATGTTATCACACGCGCCTGGTGTCCACCCTGTCATGTTATCACACACGCCTGGTGTCCATCCTGTCATTCGGACAGACTATATAAGCCCCCCCTCCGTGTACAGTGTCTTTGTGTGGTTTTGTTACATGTCATGTTAAGCTGCACTTGTGAGTGAGTGAGACCCAAACCACCTCTGACTGGTGGAACCATTATCATTATCACACATAATGTCATCGAGGAACTCCATGATATGTGCAGCCTCTGTATTAAAAGATCCAAGAACAAGCTTATATCTCACTATCCCATTTTAACTACTACTATTACGGCTACAACCATGAATACGTTTTCCTCATGTTGTCCAGCTGTTTATAGGCCACTGATATTGACACTGTGTCAGGTTTCTAGCAGTATTGTTTTATATAGGTTTGTGGCTCACACAACTGACATTTAGGTTGTGGGTTTGAACCCCACCGAGGTCACATGCAAATCAATCACGTTTCAATCTGAACATAGTAGGCAAATCAAGGTCAAACACATGCAGTATATTCAGCAAATTGTTAAAGGAGTGATCAGTTAGGAACCTCAGTTAGGAACCTCAGTTAGGAACCTCAGTTAGGAACCTCAGTTAGGAACCACGGGCAATTGTCATAGTAAAAGAAGTTTTATCAATAGAAAAGAACATCTTATCATAAGCTGTGCACGTATGTTGTTTGATGATAATGTATTATATCAATGTAACACATTTCCATGAATAGCACTGAGAGTAAACTCACGAGTCACTTCAACATGCATGGCAAGCAGATTGGCACACTACGAGGTTGCCCACTCGTTAGACTCTGACTCATGCATTAATGCCATATGCCAGTGTATGTGCCAGTTTATGTGCGTCAGGAGTCGGGCGGAGTGGGAGACGAGGGAAGCAACAAACCAAGAGGGCTTAACTGCGACATGGAACTCAGTTCTGCCTTATTCTTCGTGCTGGATGTCATCGTGGTGGCATATATGAACAGCTCATTCTAAGCCTCCGGAGTTGCTGCTTATAATCCGTAATCTGCAGTTCTAGGAAAACTGTATAATCTGTGTGGTTGGAAAACCCAAGACAGAGTGCTGGAAAGGCCTGTGAGAAAGGTGTGCCTGTATGCAACGTGCTGCTATTACTGTTGGGGACTGCAGAGTAGTCAAGAGTATTCGTATCTGCCCTGAGTGAATGTGGATGAGTTATGTCTGCACGGTCAGTCACCACCAGTAGAGGGCAGTCTCACTTGGACTATATGTCAGGTGTATATAAGGTCACAGGTAAACATGCAGCAGTCATACTCGGGTGAATTCAGAGATTCACATGCGATTTACCTCTACTTGTAAACAGTATTACTTAGTTTCGTTTTTATAAAATCCGTTTTTATGATCCAACATGGGCCACGTTCAATAAAGCATTGTAAAATGAAAGTCAATCATCTTGCAACAAAACTATTAATGAAAATCAAACACCATACAATGTTTTAACCCGTGAAAATGAGCATCTCTGCAAACGTCCGACACCCCAGAATTGAATCTGCCCCTCAACAAACGAGTCTCCGTTTGGTCATTAGCGAGGAATTAGCGAATCAAACTGTTTTCCGTCACTAGTGTGTGTATACCTGTTGCAGCTGCTCACTGTATCAGGGCCAGTATCAAGTGATCCCCAATCAGCCTGTGGTTACGAGGCACAGAGTTAAGTCATGGGATGAGAACGTGTAAGAGAAAGAGATTGATTCAGGGAGATAAAGGAAGAGAGAGGAAGATAATGCCTAATGCCCTTAACATCAATCTCTCAACCTCCTTGGTAAACAGCTGAGGCAATGTCATATGCTGGCTGACAGCTCCCATTCATTTCTGTGCGCCCCACACCCCCCCCCCCGAATTTCCCCACCTCAGCAGAAAGACCAAGCCACACAGAGATATACAACGCCACACGTTCTGCAGCTGACATCTGTGTCTGTTGGTCTATATCGATTTTCTGTATCGGATAATTTCCTCTAAAAACGCGTTGGCCTCCCAACGGGTTTCAGGCGGAGTAATGCCAAACCTTTCCTCTCACTTCATTTCACTGCACGGACTCTGTGGATCTTGTGGACCTGTTTGACTAATCAACAAGAACTCATTTTTTCCCTTTTTATTTTGACATAGATGAATTGTTAACCACGGGAAATGAGACGCTGGCCACAATATATTTCCTTTAAATGAATAAAGGTTGAAAAGGCGATCTGCCACTCAGCCAGAGAACTGATGTCTTCTCTGTACAGTGTAGAGGCAAACTGAAACCCAAGGACATGGCAGCCTCGGTGAGAGTGGACCCACAAATGTTCAACAGAGAAATGCGTGTAAGTTGGCCTCAAGTTTGCTTACTGTCTCTGCTTTTCTATTTCTATTTCACTCTGGGCAACAACAAGCCCCGGTTGAGATTTATTCAAACGGAATGTAGAACAAGACTGCAGATCACTCCATTTTTTTGGGCCTTCCACGAAAAACAATTCTGGGCAGAGAGTACAAGTTTCAGTTTTCCCAGAAACAGATGTCTTGTATGAATGTTCATTTGTGTAAATACACACGCCGGCCATTTTATTAGGTACACCTTGCTAGAACCAGGTTGGTCCCCCATTCGCCTTCAAAACTGAGTCACATTTGCTGCAGGTTTTTCGGCTGCACATCCATGATGCAAATCTGCCATTCCACCACATCCCAAAGGTGCTCTATTGGACTGTATTTCCAATTTAACTAGGGATCTGCCTATTTGCAGTTTCAGTTTTCCGTTCGTAGCTGTCAGGAGTGGCACCCGGTGAGGTCTTCTGCCGCTGTAGTCCATCAGCTTCGAGGTTTTGACGCGTTGTCTGTTCAGAGATGCTCTTCTGCATACCGAGGTTGTGGAGAGTGGTTATTTGAGTTGCCTGACTGGAACCGGTCTGGTCATTCTGCTCTAACCTCTGCCATTAACCAGGCATTTTATCCAGAGAACTGCCGGCTCTGTGAATATTATTCCCTGGAGATTGCCGTGCTGGAAAATCCCCGTAGATCAGCAAATA